>JANSVA010041526.1:0-13571 GCA_025504915.1 Erythroxylum reticulatum | reverse complement strand
ATTTAATCTCATTAGAATTAATTCTAGCTTATTAACTAAATGTCATTCTACTAAAGACAATTAGTTAAACTCTTGAAATATTAAATATTATGAGAACATGTATTTCATGTCTATTTGTAAACCCTATTTTGAACCTTATTATAGCCATCCACATAACAAAGGGTAAAATTACCATTTTGCTCTTATGTTGGTTTTTCCTTCTAGATCTCGCATTTTACTTTATATGGTGATTCACACTCAAGATCTCATCTTGGTGTTAAGACTTGATGGGTAGCTAGTCCATCAAACTACTAGCACCAGTTTAGTATGTATTTTGTAATTTGGATTATGAGACTAATGATATATTGTGGCTTGAAATGCCCATTAAAGATTTGTAAAACTCTTTTTTTTATGTTAATGACATATATTTGTGTTTACTCATGATTTTCCAACTTTTTGCATTGCATTTTCAAGCATTTTATAGGGGTAAAAATCCGTGTTCTGACTTCAGGGGAAAATTTGTATTAATTTAGGTTGATTTAGACAAAGTTTTTTGTTGGAAAGTTGTATTTTATCCTCTTACCTTTCCAACGATATAGAGAATGAAATTTTTAGATATAGGAGTTGAGAGATATGTTCTTTATAAGTTAGTGATGCTACACAGGATGTATACGGGACAACTACAATAATTTACAATTTTGACCCTTTTAGAGAAAAAATCTCTCTTCAGGGTCTTCTCAGAAGTTGTAGATCTAGAAGATCTCTTAGAAACCATCCTAGAATGACCTTAATCTGACATCTCTAGTGAAAGATATGGCTATTTCCCCAAAACAGGTATAATTATAAATTGTGCACTTATCAATGCTTTTCTATAATACATTTAGACTTGAATGGAACTTGGAAATGTACTTAGTAGAGAAAACAAAAGAAAAGAGTAATATGTTAGTGTGATGATCAAGGAAATAAACATAAGAATGGATTGTCATATATCAAGTGATCAAATAGGAAATTTTTGGGATGGTATGAGAATGAAGATGAACCGATGATGGCCAATGAGATTCCATTGAAATAACCTTACAGGGTAATACGCTCACATTTTATGACTCTAGAGTTGGACACCAAAAACGGGGTCCAATAACATATCTGTTATTGTTTGGTTTGTTTTATTTTGTGTTTTGTTTTTGTTTTTACTTGAGGACAAGAAAAAGTTTAACTATGGAAAGTTTGATAGGTGTAAATTATACTATGTTTTGATAGATTTTAAAGTGTGCTTTTGAGTATTTCTCAGATGATTATCATTTATATTTAAAATTATGTTATTATTAGTGTTTGTTTATATTCTATGTGTTTGTGTGGTTTTGAGCATGATTTGGTTCTTAATTTTATGTTTAAGAGGTTTATGATGTATGTTTGAGCTTATAAAAGTAAGAAATTAAAGAAAAGAGAAGAATTGAAAGTATGGAAGTAGGTCACGATCATGACAGAGAGCGCAAATAACAATTCTAGCAAATTTCAACTTTAAAACACGACTCTTTTTGTAATTTTTAAACTTTTAGGATATTTTTGGAACCAAATTAAGTGTTTAAACCCTAGAAAGAACCCTGGAAGCCTCAAGAACTATTTAACAACATAAAACACTCAAAAAAAGGGTAGCCACCATATTGTATTCTTAGATCAAAGGAGCATCAAGGAGAGCATTAAGATTTCCATATTTTGATATCAAGTTCTTCTTTGTCTCCTCTTATTATTTTCATTAAACTTGATGTATGAATTGAATTCAATGATGTTCTTCAATTTTATTATGTTCTAAATTTCCAAATTAGGGTTTGTTCTTGAATTATTTTGTGACTTTGATTTCAATTGAATTAATAGAATTTCTATTTTGTATTATTAGTGCATTTTATACTTTAGCAATAAATTGAGAAAGTGATTCAAAAGTAATTTGATTAATTTATGCAATGAGAGTTGGTAGATTAATATGTCACAACATTAACAAATTAACCATCATTCGAAGAGAGATCTTGTGTGAGAACTTAGTTATTTGATAGATGATTTTAGAACTAAATGAAATTGTTAGGGAAAGATTTGCGAATTGAGAGGTTGCAATTCTAAAAATATCATATTCAATTAGGATTAATTGATTAGACCTTAAGAAAGAATAGTCAATCCTTTAGAAGATCTAGAATCAACATATAATTGAATCCATAGGGGTTAAAGGAACAAATAACGATGGAATAAACCTTAAGCTTCATCCTTGATTTATCTCACATATTTGCGGTAGCTCGTTTGTTATTTGATTATTTGCTTGATTTAATTGTTTTAATTTTTTTCTGTTATTTTATTTTAATCATCTTTTATCTTCTTAGGCAAAGTTAGGTTCATTTAGCTTTAACTATTTTCTCCTAAGGTCGACACCTTTGATATTACAAGTTATGAACTGTATACTTACGAATATTAGGGGTTTTACATTAGATAAAACTTGCTTAAAAAGGATGCAGAATCAACCAATCCTCTTGCTATCTTAACCAAGAAAAAATGTAATATGATTATACATAAAAATTTTGGTCTTAGATACACGTGAAGCAAGATTAGAAATATATTCCATGTAACCAATATCTTTTAAAATGAGATTTATACAATAAGCAATGTATAGGAACCAATAAATATGTTTATACTTTGATTCTAACAAGTACCAATCTGATATATAATTAGTTGTATTATCTATAATGAAATGCACAATATTCTTTTGTCTAACCCACTCAAAAAATTCAAAAAATAATTTAGATAAAGCATGAGCAATTTTTACCATGTAAAAAGCCTCAACAAACTTGATAAAAGTTATTCCAATACTATAATAAATCATCAAATTATTCATGTTTCTTTGCCTTTGTTCAGTCACCACCCATGTTAGACCCCATTTTCAGAGCCCAAATCCAAAGTCACAAAAATGTAAGCAGAGTTGAAAACATTGGATTTAGAAGGAAAAATTCTCCAGGAGCAATGGCGGGTTCGTCGCGGCCAACATTTGGCTTCGTCAAGGCAAAATCTCCCTTTAAGAAAAATCCATCGCGGTGAAGACCGTTAATTAAAACCCGAGTACCTATCAGGATAAATATACCACGGTGAAAGTTGGCTTCGCTGGGACGAGGTTGCCAAAATCAAACAGAAATATTCTTTGGGAAAGGTTCGCCGCGGTGAAACCTTCGAACCTAGACACACAAACTCAACTATCAAACACCAAAATTTGCATCATGCACCTCCAAAACCATATCTATAACTCAACCAAAAGAATAATACAACCACATACAAAAGAAACTTCTTCAAATCTTTAGTCTCTTGAGAATGAAATGCGAAAATATGAAAAGTCATAAGCAAACCCAAATATAATTCATTAATATCAATAGATAAGAGTTTTACAAAGATTTAATGGGCATTTCAAGCCACAATACAAAATTAGTCTCAATCCCAAAAATATCAAAAGTACATGAATGAATAAAACTTAAAATGCGACTAAAGCCTTGTGTTTTCCAAAAACTAGCTCAAAATACAACTATATGCAAATTGGAGTGATGCCTTGCCTCTTGTTCACTCAATCTCTTGCTCATCTCCTGAAGATGGGGATGGAATAGAGGAGAGCTTAAAACCTTATGGGTAACAAGTTTATAACGAAGTAATGAGCAAAACCATTAAACATATTCATTTCCACTGTCATTTTTCATTGAATCCATGAAACACATAATTCCAAAATTCTCCACTTATCAAACAATTCAGAAACAATATAACCATGCATTCATCAAACTTGTCAACATATTATAAACACATAAGCATTCAAAAATGGTTTGGATAGGTCCATAGGGGAGTTCTTGTGAATCTCTAGAAATAACAGAATATACTAACACAATTCCATATAATGATCTTGTTTAGTTCATAAATAGAACGTACTATTGCAATCTCATATAATGTTTTTCATAGTCATAACATGAGGGAGTCCATAAAGGATCTCCATATCACTAGCGGGAAAGTGGGAGAAGCCTTTAATAAAGTCAATGTGACTAAATAGAATGGACCACTACAAATCCACAACATACATTTCATAACTTGTAAACATATTGCCCAAAAAGGCACCTTTCGGTAAAATGATTTCATATGCACAATATATGTCCAAAATCATTTCCACTTTCATTTCATAATTCATCCATAAAATTCATATACAAAACATGTAGCACTTTCTCAAAGAATTTAAAGAACAATAAATGAAAATTTATAAGGTAGTTGAAATCATTTAATTCCATTTATTTGAAAGGAACATTAATAGCTTATTCACTCAATTATAAACATGTAGCCCTCTTGGATTCCTTCCTTAAAAACTTGCTTAAAGGTGCCTCTCCTCTTATTGCTCTTGCCTTTCTTGATTCCCTTTAACATTGGCAAAAACCCCATTCAATAGAAGTACACATTAAGAACCTAAACATAACATATTTACTAAGATAAATTCTAAAATACTCAAATTCTTCCAAAAATCCAAAGGATTCATAATGCACTTACCTTGAATCTCTACCAAATAAAGGGATATTTGGCTCAAATGAAAGCTCTTCCCTTCCTCTTTCCTTTTTTCTTCTTAAGCAACCTTAAAATCTCTCTTGAAAACTAAGAAAAGATGAAATCCTAATTTTCTCTCTTCTTTTCTCTCCAACAACGACACTCTCTCAACCTTTCTTTCTTATTTTCGTTTCTTCTTCTTCTTAGAACATGACAACACTTTTCTTCTTCCTTTTATACCCTTAATGAGTGTAAAACGTCCACTTTACCCTTCCTTTAAAGCCTTTCAAACTTAAGTGGCATACCAAAAATAAGCTGTTTACACTACACTCTTACTAATTTAATCCAATTAACCAAACTATTAAAATCCTACCAATATTGACATACTAATTAACTCTAAACAAAATAATTAATCTATCAAGGCCTCATAATTTATTTAAATCATGGTTAACAATAAAAAACATTTGACCCAACATTTCTCCCCCTCTTAAAAGAATTTCGTCCTCAAAATTCTTACATGAGTCATTGAAGAGGTGTGGATACTTCTCCTTTATGGCTTCCAATGTTGGCCCTCAGATTTTTTTCTCTAGTTAAGCATGATTTAAATGAATTATGAGGTTTTGATGGATTTGATTTTTGGAGTTATTATTATGTTAATGTTAGTAAGATTATATGACATAGGTTAATTGAATTAAAGTGTTAAAGTAGTAAGATTGCATGAAGGGCATTTTTGGAAGACCACTTAAGGTTAAAAGAACCTACGCTTATAAGGGTAAAATGGACGTTTTTGGGCTCATTAAGGGTAAAAAGGAGAAGATGAAAGGTGGGCTTGCATGTGAAGAAGCCAAAAAACAAAAATTAGAAGAGATAAGAGGGAGAAAGTGTCGTTGGAGAGAAAAGAAAGGAGAGAAAGAAAGCTAAGCTAGGTTTTGATTTTTCTTACTCTTAAAGAGTGATTTTGAAGTTGTTCAAGAAGGAAAAAAGGAAGAGGAGGATTAGAGATTCCATTAGAGCCAACAATCTCACTATTTGGTAAAGATTCAAGTTAAGTTTGATTTTAATCTTTTGGATTTTTGAAAAGGTTTTGGTTCATAAAGCTTAACAAATGTATGGGTTTAACAATTCTAGGATAATTTTAGTGAATATGTCTTATGGGTTCTGCAATTTCAACCCCTATTGAATGGGAGTTTTGTCTTTGATAAGGGAATCAAGAGAGGCAAGAGGAGCAAGAGGAAAGGCATCCTTAAGCCAATTCCTAAGCAAGGATTTCAATATGGGTTATGTTTTTATAATTAAGTAATAGGCTATTAATATTTTATTTTGAATGATGGAAATAAATGATTTCAACTATTTTATGATCATACTTTATAACTCTTTGAATGGTTTGAGAATGTGTTATGTGTTTGGTATGAGCATATTGTGTTGATAAATTATGAAAAGATTGTGTAAATGATTTTTGAAAAGATATTATGTTTGAAAAATCAAGTTTCAAAAATTTGTCATTTTGGGCAACAAGTTTACAAGTTATGAAATACATGTTATGTGGGTTTGGTTTGGTTCATTTTGTATGTCAAGTACACTTTGACTAAAGGCTTCTACCGCCTGCCCGCTAGTGACATAGAGCTCCTTCATGGACTCCCTCATGTTTACAACCTACACAAAACCAATATGTAGGATTGTGTTAGTTCGTTCTATTCACGACTATACAGGCCCATTTCATGGAAATGTGTTAGTTCATTTTGTTTATGGACCTTCCAAACTATTTGGATGTGTTTATGTGCTTATGATATGTTGACAAGATTGATGCATACCTGATTTGCATTATTGAGAATTTGGTTGAGAATTTAAGAAATATGTGCTTTGTGATTCAATGTGAATTTTTGTTACAATGGAAATAAGTGTTTCAATGGTTTTGCTAGTTACTGGTTATAAAATTGTTACCCTCAAGCTTTTAAGCTCACCCCCTTTTCATCCTATGTACAGGTGAAGAAAATGAGATTGAGTAACTAAGATTCAAGGCATCGTTATACTTTTGCAATGTTTTTAATACATTAAGTTAGAATTTGTAAAAGCAAGACTTTAGACACATTTTGAGAATTATTGGGTTTGGTATCTTTTGTATTTTGAATTTTGGATACCGATGATGTAATGTGGCTTGGAATGTCATTAAAGCTTTGTAAACTTCCATTTTTTTCTTAATGAATTGCGTATGGATGATGTTGAGTTGGAATTAGGTATATTTGAAGAAGTTATTAACTTGAGATGATGATTTTTGAACATGACTTGTTAATATATATATATATATACAAGTGAGATGTTATGGACAAGAAAAATAGCCATTAAGAATTATGAGATGTAGTTGAATGTGATGAGTCAAATGAGTGGAGATTTGAGAGTTTAATGAAGTAAATTTGGTACTTGAATGGTTATGCTCACGACTTTCCAAGTTGTACATTGCAAATTTCAAGTTTTTCATAAGGGTCAAATTGGGTTTCTAACTTTAGCAGAAAATCTGGATTAATTTAGGTTAAATTAGAAAAAGTTGTCTCGAAGTTGTAGTTTGGCTTCCTAGCTTTCCAATGCTATATAGTATGAAAATTTTGGAAATTCGAGTCGAGAGATATGATCATTATAAGTTAGTAATGTTGCATGAGATGAACATTCAGGACAGCTATATTGTTTTGAAATTTTAACTCTTTTTGAAGTAAAATTTCTTTTTGGGGTCTTCAAGGAAGTTGTAGGTCTAGAAGTTCTCTTTGAAATGACATTATAATGGCCTTAATCTGATTTTTTAACGAAAGTTATGCCCCTTTTACCAAAATAGGTTAGAGGAAAAAGAACAGGGAAAGTCGTGATCGCATTACGTTAATAATTGGGCGATCACAACTTCGCAGCCGCACGTGTGCAGGTCACGATCGCGCATTTGCACGATTGTGACCCACCAATCTCCCCCCAAGACTAAACATGTTCCACTCTTTTGCAAGCGCAGCTGTGATAGCACATTTGCATAATCGCAACCTGCCGATCTCCCCCCAAACTTGAACATATTCCACTCTTTTGACCGTAACTTTGTGATCCGACCTCCAAATGACCTGATTTTTGAAGTATTAGATTCTTAACACATTTTTATATATCTCCAAAAGAATTTATAGTTTTTGGTATTGATTCAAAAAAGATTGATCAAATCAAAGTGAGGGTATTAGTTGGAAGAGCATGAACTGGATATTTCACCGAGCCTCCTTCGGTATTTGGATGATATCTTGATCTATAGAGATTGAAATGAGATGATTCTTAGTTATAAATAAACTAGAGACATAGAGATACAAATAATTTAAAGATATGGAATTCTAATACAGTCTCTAAGACTTCTAATTTCTAGATAGAATTGGAGTATAGGGTACTATTTCAGTTTAATAACAGCCCAAAAATGTATGGGCCATAACTTTCAAATTTCTGAACCAAATTGATTTCATATCATTAAAAACTTAAAACAATGGGTAACAAATGTTCTGAAGAAGTCAATTTGTAATTCTAGTTGGAGGTTTCCCAAAATCTATTCTGAAATAAGAGAAATGAGTTTTTTTTATATTTGACTGGTGTGGGCACGCCACCCATGTGAGATGATGGCTAATGAGGTTTCATTGAAACAACCCTACAAGATAATACACACGCTCAAGTATTATGATTTTCCACCAGAGTTGGGCTCCAAAAATAAGGTCCATCATGTTATGGAATCAGAGTAAGAGTTAGGTTCTGGAATCGGTTCCTAACATCCAAAGTCTCCCATGTGGCCTCTTCCGCATAATGGTTTCTCCACAGGACTTTAACTAGCTGATCTATCTTATTCCTAAGGACCTTTTCATTATTGTCCAAAATCTCCACTAGAATCTCCTCATAAGTCAAATCATCTCTCAACTAAACCTCGGCGGTCTGATTATCGTGAGAGGGATCTAATCTATACCTCCTCAATATGAAAACATGAAAGACATCATGTATCTGTGAGAATTCCGGTGGCAGCCATAGGCTAATGGTCCAATCCTCTCAACAATCTCGTAAGGACCCACATATCTTGAGATCAACTTGCCATTCTTGCCAAACCTCATAACTCCTTTTCAAGGAGATGTCTTAAAACAGACTTCCTCCCCAACTCCATACTCCATTTCTTTTCGGTGTGCAAAAGTATAGCTTTCATTCTATCTTGAGTTGCTTTAAGCCTTTGCTTAACTAGATTGACCTTGTTGACTATCATCTGAAGTAACTCTGATCCTATTAATTTCCTTTCTTCTACTTCATCACAGCATATAGGAGTTCTACATCTTCTTCCATACAATTCTTTATAAGCAACCACTTGACTGCTCGAGTAGTATGAATTATTGTAAGCAAATTTGACCAATGGCAAATGCTTGTCCCAAGTGCCTTTAAAATCTGCCACACATGCCCTAAGCATTCCTTCAAGGATCCGAATGGTCCTCTCAGATTGGCCATCTGTTTGGGGATGGAAAGTCATGCTAAAATTTAACTTGGTCCTTAGAGTTTCTTGCATACTTTCTAAAAATCTCAAAGTAAATTGAGGATCTCTGTCAGAAACTATAGAGTCTGGAATCCCATACAGTCTCACTATCTCATCAATATACTTCTTTGCTAGCACATATAGATAATTAGTTTGTTTAATTGCTATAAAATGGGTTAACTTTATCAAACAATCAACAATAACCTATATAGCATAATGCTTCCTACTAGTTTTAGGCAAACCCATCGGAAAATCCATGGTTATCCTTTTCCACTTCCATTCAGGAATGGACAATGGCCTAAACTTGCTTGAAGGTGCCTAGTGTTTAGCCTTGACTTGCTGACACACTAGACACTTGCTTTTATATTCTTCTACATCCTTCTTCATGCCTTTCTACTAGAAATGCTCTTTCAAATCTCTATACATCCTGGTGCTCCTGGGTACATAGTATAAGGCGCAAGTGTGCCTCGTCGAGTCTCTCATCCTTTACTTCCTTAACATTCGAAATACAAAGTCTATTTCCTAAAACTATAAGTCCATCATCCCTCACTACCACTTCAGATTTCTTGCCATTCTTAATTTCTTCTCGGAGCTTGTTCAAATCTATATCTTGTGCTTGTAACTCCTTAACTTTGTCCCTGAGTATCGGTCTCACTCTAAAATTAGCTATAATGTAATTAGGTTCCTCTTGTTTCAAGCTTATTCTATGCTTAGCCATCTCTTTCAACAACGGCAGATAAATTATCTGAACATGGGCTATGGAGAACTTTTTAGTCAAGGCATCTGCCACTACATTTATCTTCCCTAGATGTTACTCAATCATCAAGTCATAATCTTTAAGTAACTTTAACCACATTCTTTGTCTCAAATTCGACTCTTCTAACTCAATAAGTACTTAAGACTCTTATGATCTATAAAAATCCTCGCCTAAACTCCATACAAATAATATCTCCAAATTTTTAAGGTAAAAATTATTGTTGATAACTCTAGATTATGAGTCGGGTAATTTAGTTCATAAGGTTTTAGTTGCCACGAGGCATAAGGTATTACCTTGTCTCCTTGCATCAAACCGCAACCCAAACCCTTTCTTGAAGCATCACTATAAACTGTATAACCCTTATCTACCATAGGCAAAGTCAAAATTGAAGCACTTTTCAATCTATGCTTAATCTCCTTAAAGCTTTGTTATCATTCATCACTCTAGATAAACTTCTAATTTTTCCTTAATAACTTGGTCATTAGAGCAACTATTATAGAGAATCCTTCAACAAACCTCCGATAATATCCTACCAGACCCAAAAAACTTCTCACTTCTACCACTGTCTTTGGTGCACGTCATTTCACCACTGCTTCAACTTTCCTTGGATCAACATGTACCCCATCCTTCGAAATTACTTGTCCAAGGAATATCACCTTGTGAAGCCAAAATTCACACTTGCTGAATTTAGAATAAAACTCCTTCTCCTTTAGCATCTGCAACATTGTCTGGAGATGTTCCTTATGTTCCTCTTCACTCTTGGAATAAACCAAAACTTCATCTATAAACACTATGACAAATTGATCTAGATACTCTTTCAAAACCCTATTCATAAGATCCATAAATGCAGCTGGAGCATTGGTCAATTCGAATGGCATGACTAGGAACTCATAATGCCTATAATATGCCCTAAAGGTTGTCTTGTTTACATTAGATTCCCTGATTCTGAGATGATGATAGCCTGACCTAAGATCAATTTTGGAAAAGAGCCTTGCTCCCTACAGCTGTTCAAACAGATCATCGATTCGTGGTAGATGATACTTATTCTTAATGATCACCTTATTGAGTCTCCTATAATTAATGCACATACGTCATATTCCATCCTTCTTTTTAACAAACATAATTGGCACTCTGCATAGTGACAAACTTGGCCTTATATACCCTTCTTTAACAGTTCTTCCAACTATTCCTTAAGCTCCTTCAGTTCAGCTGGAGCCATTTTATACGATAGTACTGAGATAAGTGTAGTGCCTGGAATTAGATCGATGGCCCAACTCAGAATCAGGGAATCTGATGTAAACAAGATAACCTTTAGGAAACATTATAAGCATTATTCCCTCACAATCAAAAAATCTTCTAACTTCCCTTCATTCACATTGGTATCCACAACGTGTGCTAAGAAGGCTTCAAACCCTTTACTCATCATCCTATCAACTAGCAAAGATGAAATAATTCTCAATGATGGTGTTCTTCTGTCTCCTCTAAAATTCACCTTCTCACCTTTCCTAATATTAAAATCTACCTCTTTAAATCTAAAATCTAACTTCGCATGATATTTTTTCGTGGCATCCATTCCATGTATAACGTCTGAGCCCTTTAAATCCAAAGGCAGTAAGTCCACTACACGTCTAGCACCATCAATAAAAAGTTCACAATCTTTATATGCTTGACTTATTATCACCTTTCTCCCTAAAGGAGTACTAACAATCAATGGACTATCCAATGGCACCAAATTAACACCATGTAATGTCATGCTTACAGAAACAAAAGAATGCATGGAACCAGAATCAATCAATAAATATACTTCTGAATTAAATAACTGAACCATACCCGTAATAACTTCAGGTGCGACCACCGCTTCATCTCTGTTCATATGAAACACCCCTGCCTATGTCTGTCCCCTTGTTCTTCCTAGAGGAATAACCTTCCTTGCCACTCCAGAACTTCTCACCTTGGTGGCTAGCCTGATTCCTACTATTTTAGCTCTCTTTGGGGCTTACAATTGCGACCTATCTTGCCTTGATGCTTAGGGACATTCCCTGACCATATGTCCCTTCTCTCAGCATCAAAAACATGCTCCAAGTATCTCGAAACACTCTCTTCTGTGAAATTTCCCATAATGTTCACATTGGGGATTCTTGTTCCTACTCCTCTCCATCCCTCTATTATCCCCTGAAGTTGAGGCTTGCATTGAAACTACCTTTACTTGCTTGTTCTTAGTGGAGCCACTACTTCTCACTTCACTCTGTGTGGAAACTCCTCATACTCCTCTGAGGCATAGGGGCACTCACTCCCTTCTTTGAAGACTGTTCAAGGTTCTCCTACTCACTTCATTCTTTATGTTCTCCAATTTCTCAATTTGGAGTGCAGCATCTACTAACTGCTGGTAGTCAAAAAAGTTATGGATCTATATTTTCTCCTTGATCCTCAAATGAAGTCCTCTCCCAAACTTACGACACTTATCCTCTTCATTCGCCACAATGTTGGCCGCATATTGTGAAAGCTAGGTAAACTTTAGTTCATACTTACTCACACTCATGTCCCTCTATGTGAGATTTACGAATTCTCTAGCCTACTCTTGGACATAGACGTTCCAGAAGGATTTCTTCCTGAAAACTTCCAAAAAGTCTCTCTATGATAATACCGACAGTATAACCTGACTATAGGGCACTGATTCCTACCAGTGGAGTGAGTCTCCTTGAAGCAGGCTAATTGCATAATCTAGTTTCTCCTTATCAGAGCACTTCATATGAAACAGGACTCTCTCTGTCCTCTTCAACCATGCTTCAACCTCTTTAGAATTTATAGTCCCATTAAAATCTACATCCCTATACTTGCGTAGCTTATTATACTGTCCACTCTTCTCAACTGGAGCTTGCACCGACACTTGTGATCCTTGGCCTATGATATATGTGAAAGCCTAAGAAAAGGCTTGAAAGAAATATGGATCTATGGGTTTTATTTGAGGTATAGGAGGAGGAGGCGGTGGCACTTCATATAGCACAATAGGCGCCTCAGAATCATAAGTAGTGTGTGTCCCCGCATCTTGTGAGACATAGGATTCATCCATACTTTCATGGTGAGAGCAAGATTGAGTCTTAGCTCCTTTAGTTCTCTTTCGAGGTGGCATAATCACTCCTTCAATTTAAAACCATTTAAAAAATTTTAGCTTATGTATTTCAAATCATATGAATGAATATAATCATGTAAAACAATTTCAAATCATGTACAACAATGTAAAAACAATGCATGTTGTTCATTTAAAACAATGCATGTTCATTTCATAAATTTAAAACTACCCATTTCATACCTAGGATACTTCTAAACCTAGTTGCTCTGACACTATAAGATGTTGGACCCTGTTTTCAGAGCCCAACTCTGGAGTCACAAAAGCATAAGCATAGTTGAAAACATTGGATTTGGAAGGCAAAATTCTCTGGAAGTAATGGCGGGTTCGTCGCGGCGAAACTATGGAAGTATTTTCAAGGACCTTTTGATATAAGTTCACCGTGGCCAACATTTGGCTTTGCCGCAGTGAAGTCTCGAAGACGAGCGAACGGACCCTTTAGGACAAATATGCCGCAACAAAAGGCTGGCTTTGCTGCAACGAAGACCCCTAATCAAAATATAAGTACCTCTCAGGACAAACACATTATGGCGAAAGTTTGGCTTCGCCACGGCAAAGTTGCCAAAAACAAACAAAAATAGCCCTTCAGGAAAGGTTCGTTGTGGCCAAGTTTGGCTTCGCCGTGGGGAAACCTTCAAACCCAGACACCCAAACTCAAC
>JANSVA010041495.1:0-13572 GCA_025504915.1 Erythroxylum reticulatum | reverse complement strand
TCACTCTTGGAATAAACCAATATATCATCAATAAAGACAATGATAAATTGGTCCAAGAATGGCTTAAAGACTTTATTAATTAAGTCTATAAAGGCTACAGGGGCATTCATCATTCCGAAAGGCATAACTAAAAACTCAAAATGCCCATGCCGTGTTCTGAAAGCAGTCTTTGACACATTAGTCTCCTCTATCCTCAACTAGTGATAACCCAATCTCAAGTCTATCTTAGAGAAGGCTTTTTCCCCTTGCAATTGATCAAACAAATCATCCATGCATAGAAGCAAATATCTATTCTTTATGGTGACATGATTGAGCTTCCAATAATCCACACACATCCTCAACGATCTGTCTTTCTTCTTCACAAAAAGGATCGGAGCTCCTCAAGACGAAGAGCTCAGTCTAATGTAACCTTTCTCCAACAACTCTTCCAATCGCTCCTTAAGCTCCTTCAATTCCGTTGGAGCCATTCTATAAGGTGGAATTTATATTGGCATTGTGCCCAGAAGAAGCTCAATGGAAAATTCAATTTCCTTAGATGGTGGTAGTCCTAGTAATTCCTCGGGAAATACATCTGGGAATTCCACAACCACAGGTATGTCTTCTAACTTCCCTCCATCTTCCTTCGTGTCTACCACATAGGCCAAAAATGCTTCACACCCTTTCCTCATCATTTTTTCTGCTATCAGAGCTGAAACAACTCTAGGTGGGCTTGCGTTTCTATCTCCCACAAATGCCACCTTTCTACTGTCGTCTAACCTAAACTCTACTATCTTCCATTTACAATCCAAATTAGCATCATAGCTCTCTAAAGTGTCCATACCTAAAATTACATCTAATCCTCCCATTTTAAAAGGCATTAGATTCACCACTAATCGTTCTCCCCAAATAAATATCTCACAATCCTTATAAACTTGACTAATCACAATATACTGGCCTATTAGAGTACTCATCATTAGAGGAGTATCCAGTGGGCTCAGATTTCTACCACACACAGTTCTACTTGATGACGCAAATGAATGTGTAGAACTTGGATCAATTAAAACAACAGTATCATCATCAAATAATTAAATCATATTAGTCACAACTTTTGGAGTTGTTTCTGCAACCTCCCATGTCATTGCAAACACCCTAGCTGGTGCTTGCTCCCTTAGTATTTCTTGAGGGTTCACCGTCTTAGTTGCATAAGAACTACTCGCTTCTGTTGTAGCCTTGTGTCCCACAGTCTCAATTCTCTTCGAACCTTGCATCTAAGTTTTCTCCTGTCTTGTATGCTGAGGGCACTCTCTAGCCATGTGCCCTTTTGCCCCATAGTCGAAACAAGCTCCTGTCAGTTGGTAGCACTCCCCCTATGGCGTTTACCACAGTGATCACATTTGGGGACAGACGATGTACTTCCCCCTCCCTTTCTATTGCCTCCAACTATTAAGGCTGTTTAGAAATGGTTCTCATCTGTCTCGAGCTACTTGCACCACTACTCCTCTCCTCAGACTGTATAGGGAAGACCCTGGCACTCCTCTCAAACATAAGAGGACCACCTCCCCTCTTGTGCTGTTATCTCCCCTTTCTCTTTTCGTTCATAGCACTCTTTATGTTCTCTATGTTTTCAACCCTTAATGCCGCTTCAACTAGTAGTTGAAAATCATAAAAAATTCTTTACCACCACTTTCTCTCTAATACCACAAGATGTTAGACCCTGTTTTTGGAGCCCAACAATCAATTTTGATACTAAAAGATATTTGACTTGGGGATCGAGACGAAGTCCGAGAAGACCATTAGGGACAATCACGAGAGGGTGGTGTGAAAGAAAAGTGGAAAGTATTACATTGATAATAAATCTCTGCGTGGCAGCAAAGGAATGTTCGCCGAGGTGAAATATAGGTTTGCCATGGTGAACCAATGGAGTTATCTCCATGGACCCTTCGGGAAAAGTTCACCACAGCATAAGTCATTCGTCACCACGGCGAAGACGCCTTCAGAAAGATTCACCACAGCAAAACCTTTAGAAACCGAAACCCACAATCAATTTAAACAAACAGTTACATTCAAATCTAACCCTCCAACTCACCCACTAGACAATCATAATCATACACAAATAGAATTTCAATTCTTCATTTCCTTACTAATTCAAAGAGTTTAGGCAAATACATATCATCATACACTTTAATTTAACTAAGTCAAGTAATAAAATCCTACTAACATTGACATGCTAATTAACTCCAAACAAAAATAATTTATCTAACAAGAACAAAAAAATTTATTCAAATCATGCTTAATCAATTAAAAAAATTCGAGGCCCAACATTAATCAAATGTTGGATTATGTGTAGTTGGATTGGTTAATGTAGAACTTTGATTTTGAATATATGAAGTCTCATATATGTCATTTTTGATCTTCTTGATTCTCTTTTATCTTGCATGGTTGTGTTTGATATTGAGTTGATTAAGATTTCGTTTGACCTATTTCATGGGGTGATCCTACTACACACACTAAGCTGTGCTTAATGGGATCTTGAGAAATGGAGTCTCATTGATCAAGGAGCACTTTAAGGTTTATCATTTTGAAGCTTAGTAATCTTTATTCCCATAAAAAATCAATTTCGTACTAGGATGGCTGAAGCTCATTTTCAAGAGGATTCTATTACTCTTTGATCAATTGTTTTAATTTTTCCATTTTCTATCCCCAAAAATCTACAAATACATTTTAAACACTTTTAAAATTTAATTTAGTTCAGTTAATGTTTTCAAAGATCAGAAACCCCTTTTCCCGATTAGTTTGCATAGCATGACATAGAGGTTAACTTAAGTCCATTCATTTTAGGTTCCGATTAGGTGAAACAATCTGAGGTTGCACCTTATATTGCAATCCTTGGATTATTATTTTTGATTTTACCTCCGAAGATATGAACAAGGCTTGAATCAAATGGTGCCATTGCCAGAGAACTAAGCAATTAGTTCACTAGGTTGACTTTTGTCAATTTGTAGCCAAGTAAGGTGAGGAGTCTTTTCTTTTCAGATTGCATTCTAGACAATTTAGCTTCATACTTGTTAATAGTATAGATTTTCATTTTGCATAGCATCAAAATTGTTTTTGAAATGCACAAATATCATTTTTCTTTTGATAATTAGCATTTTACATTTGAATTCACTTTCTGTGAAAGTTAGAAAGTTAGATAAAGCTAACTTTCACAGAAAGTGAATGGAAATGTAGCCAACTTTCACAGAAAGTGGATGCAAATGTAAAATGCTAATTATCAGCTAACTTCATTTTTCCCCTGAGGCTAACTCCTACTTTTTCCAAGGTAAACATTTTCTACTTTGTCCCAGCAACTCAAGTCTTCACCATGACAAACACTTCTTCACTATGGCCAGCTTCCTATTCATACATACTTTCATTCATACTCACACACATACACTTGCATCATTCCAATCTCATCTTTTTACTTAGCTTTTTATGCTTTTAAGTCAATTTTTTTATTCGTATTTAAATTTTCCCATTTTTGCATGCCTTGGAAAACCAAAATTCTACCATTCCACTTTGAAATTGAGAGACGTCTGAGAAAAATTAGAAATGAGAAGAGAGTAAAAGGGAAAAGCAAAGTAGTTTTCAAAAAGGAGATTTCAGTGGAGTCTAGCCTCTCAAGTAGTGAGAGTGAATCATTAGCAGGTGAGTTAATGGCTGAAAAACCTAACCTTAATGTTAACCCACCTAGGAATGGTGATAATGGAGGTAATGGGGAGCAGGAGTAAGATGGTGAGAACAATGGAAATCATAGAAGAAGCACCATTAGGGAAGCTACTATATTTGATGTGAATTATGATCCTTTTACTACTACTTTCCCTAATTTTGATGTGAATTTTGAGGTTAAAGGATTACTTATTAACTCTCTTCCTAATTTTCATGTTTTCACAAGAGAAGATCCCTACATTCACTTGAAGTCGCTGTCGATGATTTGTTAGAGCATGAAATGGGTGCTTCTCTTAATCAAATGCTATGAAAAGTCTTTCATCTATCCTTGGAGTGTAAAGCAACGGAGTGGTATATGAGCCTTCCAAGACATATGGCGAATGCCTACCATAGTTAGGCAAATTTGAGAAAGGCATTCTTAGAGAAATACTTTCCTACCTCTAGAACTTCATCAATGAGAAAAGAGATTTACTTTGCACGACAAGACTATGATGAGTCCCTCTATGTTTATTGGAACCATTTTCAAGATATATTGCCAAGATGCCCTCACCATCAAATACCAGATAAGTAGTTAGTGCAGTACTTTTATAATGGACTGAAGATCCAAGACAAGGTATGTCAGATGTAGCCTCAGGAGGTTCATTGGTTGACCTCACCATTGTAGAGGCCTGGGATCTAATTAAGAAAACGGCTCAAAATCACCAGTAGAACAGTGTTAGGGACACTAGAGGACTATATGAGTTGGGAGATTCAACAGTTCACTCCAGAAGAATAGAGAGTATTGAGTCTAAGGTCAACTTTTCGGAGAGTAAAAGGACTTCGCATTTATCATTCATTACTACAGAGTTGAAAAATATGAGTGTGCATTGTCCACCAACTTCTATGGATCATAATGCACCTAGTTCTGACATTTGTGGTTCTGTAATGCATATCTCTAGTGCCTGTCTCAGATTTTATAATGAGGTATCTACTGTCTATCAGGCTCAGCCAAATCAAAAGTGGTATCCTTATTCCAATATGTATAACGAGGGATGGAAAGAAAATGCTAGACTTAGTTAGAGAAATGAATAAAGTAGAACTCCAAATAGATTTCAGCAAGGTGAAGGGGCAAGTCCTTCCACAAAGCAGTTCCAAAACTAACAACAAGGTTTAAATGTCTCACAAAGGGAAGATACAAATCAACTCTTTCATAATATAATGGCATTGACGAAGGAAGACAGGATTTCTAATAAAAACCAGTTCAATGCCATAGCTTCTCTGATTCAACAGGACTTTTATAAAAATGTTGCTAGATTCAATACTCTAAAGAAAATAATGGAGCAATGGGAGACAAAGGCTGAAAACATTAACTCCTATATCACTCAGCTATCCAATAACTTGAGTGAGCAACAAGCTAAGTGCAGTGGCACTATTCCCTCCAATACTGTTATGAACCTTAAGAGTTTGAATGTCATCACTCCTCGAAATGGGAAGAAAGTGAGGTTCAGTGATCAAGATAAGGAAGTCATTGAAAAGGATATTGAATGTGAAGAATTACCTTCAACATTTGCAAGAGTCAAGAAGTCTGAAAGCTCTAAGGAGAGAGCACTTTTAGCAGAAAAAGAGTCCACATCTTTAAAGAGCAAAGAAGCAAATTTTCAGAGCAACCAGGAATCAAGCAAATGTGGAGCCAATGAGCCATTGGTAAGGAGGTAAACCTTAAAGACCTTCCTTTTCCTAATTTATATTTGATGAGAAAAAGAATGACTGAAACTAAGCATGAAAAAGATATCATTGATTTGTTTAGTAAAGTGGAAGTCAATATTCCTTTCCATGATCTAATGAAATGGGTTCCTACTTATGTCAAATACTTTAAAGACCTGTGTACCAATAAGAGGAAGTTTAGACCAAATGATAGAGTTCAAGTCAGCTCAAATGCGTCTACTCTGTTTAAATCTCAAATGCTAAGACCATGGATCTTTCACTATCCCTTGCACTATAGGTAAAGTTACTGTAGCGGGAGCCCTGTTAGATCTAGGGGTAGCTATTAATGTCATGCCTAAGTCCGTTTACATGTCATTGGGAGTCAAGAATCTTAAGTCTACAACTGTAGTATTCCAATTGCCTGATAGGTCTATTAGGCATCCTGTAGGCATTATAGAGGGTTTTTTGGTCCAGGTTAAGGGTTTGGTCTTTCTTGTTGAGTTTTATGTGCTTGACATGTCTTCTGAAGTTGTGTATGACACCACACTGATTCTTGGTTGACCCTTTTTAAGGACTGTTAGCACCATGATAAGCATGAAAGAAGGTACCATCACAATGGAAGTAGGTGATCAAAAAGTGTGTTTTAATATGTATGAAGCAATGAAACATCCTCATAAAGATTACTCACTTTTGGGTGCTAACATGATTGACATTGTTGTTGATGATGCCTGCTCTAAATTTGAATTGCAAGACAATTTCTTTGGCTCTGAACTGTATTCACTTGATTTTGGAGAAAGGTCTTCTGTTAACATTTCAGGTGAATTTAGAATTGTGGAGGTTGACACAAATATGGCAATTGGTAAAGTTGTTTCACCACAACGTGGCCATTTTTCAAAGGTTCACCAGGAGAATTTAAAACCTCCATAACTACTAGGTGGTTTCTTTCCTTCACTTGTTTACTTACTTATGCCCTATGACTACTTATGATATGATTTGGTGCATTGGTTGGTTAAGTAAGTGTGGGGGAGAAACCACCCCAATAGGAAAATAGCTTAGCTTTTAGTTTAATCAGTAGTCTTTCAATTTAATAATTTCCCCTTCTAGTTCTGTCTCTTGCCTTTCTTTTGTTGCGCTCAATTGCTTGATGCATGATATCCTTTCTAATTTGACCATCGATATGCATTTCAAAGTTTTCTGAGTATCCAGCCAGTTTCTTATGTCTATTTGACTATTTGTTGTGTATGATATTTCTTTGTTTATTTGTCATGTTGCTATTTCTTTGTTGAAGTTTTCTATATTGTTTAGTGTCGGTTTATTTTCACTGTGGCGTGCATTCCATGTTATCGTGGTGAAACACCCCTTTTTCTTCTTATTTTGCTCTCAGGTTATTTTCGTTACAACGATCTTGCACTTTTTCCGCGGCGACGATAGAAATCTTCCCAGGCAATTACCATCCTACTTCTGTCTTTCATTAACCATTCATCTTCTTTTTATCATTTTCATCTTTTCACACCACCCTTCAATTTACATACCGAATACACACAGACTCTGCACCTTCCATCATCTCTCTCTTCACGATCTCCCCTTTTTCTTCTATCTCCTACTCTACTTTGCTGTAGTTTTCTTCCTCCTCTTAGTATGTCTCTTCTCTTCTGTTTCCATTTCTCTTTATTTCATTCTTCTAGGTTGTTGTCATAGCACTACGTGTGATTTCACCGCGGCACGACGAAGAAGTTTCATGATTTTGTTGTGACAAGATGGAGAGATTTTGTTGCGAAAAACTCAAATGTTTTTTGTCGCAGAATAAACATCTAATTTTTCCACGACATAATTATTGATTTCACTGCGAGGAAGAAAAGATTTCTCCGCGATGAAGGAATGATTTTGCTATGTCAAAGGAATGGTTTCTGTGGCGAACCTTATTAACTTTCTTGTTTAAACTTTGTTTGCTTATTTAGTTTGTTTATTGTGTGTTCTCTCTACAAGAAAATGCCTCACACCAAAAATCCTGGACTTCCCATTGAGTCTGACTTCCCTGCTGAAAAATTTACAATTGAGGAACTCTATGAAACAATCAATGCTAGACCTATAATTAAAGTGCGTCCTTTTCCTCTCACCACCCCAAATAAACCCCTTTGTCTAGCAACTCCATGCCTCACAATTAACTGGTCTAGATTAGCCGTATACCCTAGGAAATGACAAGTTCATTCATCATTTTTACACCTATGCTCGATTCCTCAATCGACTTTCCATTGAATTTCAGGGTATTACAGAACCACATGCCTTAACTACAGATACTATCTGCCACAATTACGACCTTCCCCCTATTGTCGCTGCCACTATGACTAGTTAATTCATAACTACCCTATGGCTGATGTTACCCGTACCTTCTGTCAAGAAGGTACTGATTGGGATTGACCACGCAATGCCGAGCACTATCTTAAAAGCTTTGAGTTGAGGCCAGAGGTTTGTCCTTGGCTACACTTAGTCTATAACAACATCATCCCCACCCTCCACCTCGCTTAAGTCATAAAATGCCAAGCCCTTTACATCTATGTGCTGATAACCAGGCGTCTGGTCAACATAGCGGATGCTATTGTCTCTGTGCTTTATGACTCCATCCAAATAGCCAAATTCACCATTTCCATAGCCTTCCCTCACCTCGTATCCGACATTTGTCTTACCCACCACATCCCTTAGTATGATAACGATAACTTTTTTGACCTAGCCACCTCCTTCAGGAATGATGGCCTTAAGCAACCTACCCTTCACCCACCACCTTCTCCCTCACCTGTTTCCAATCTTGGTGTAGCCCCAGGCCAGCCAGCCTAAGAATTCCCCACGCCTATAACCTTAGAGACCCTTATAGGTAAGATCGACAGACTTTTTGCTGAGCTCTATCATCTCCGTGTTATCTATGATCGAGACCAGCATTATCCACATCGCATGGATGCCTTAATTGTCAAACGCTTGCACTTTGATATGTGTTTAAATTTTGATATAGTTAATCATTTACACTTAGCGATTATTGACATGAAAATGCCTAAGATATTCACTTTAATTCATATATGATTTTAGGTACAATTTGGAAGCAAATAAATTAAAGTGACTCGAGAGTACTACAATTGAGTTATTTTTCTAAAGATCAATTTTTAGTTGTCTTCGTAGAGGATGAAGAAACAACAATTAAATACAAGACAAGAAAAATGGAACAAAAAGAAGAAGGAAACAAGAATCTGAAACAACACAGCATAAAAGTTAGAAGCAATGGGCAAAACGATAGTGTAGGAGGCGTTAAACGCCTGTGTATAATGTAGGTGTACACTGTGTTAAAAGTAACATTAAAGGAAGGCAGGAACGGAGATGAGAAGTGTGAACAGGCGTGCATAAAACTTTGACCACCAAGTTAAATTGTCTAATCATGAAACAGTGACTGCTTGAAAGCTTTGAGCTATGGCTGTGGCTGCGACTTCAAGAAGCTCCAGCGTAGGAAGGGAGTGTTGCGTGCATGGGTTTATGTCTAAGGTAGAAAATCTGTGTTAAATGCAGACTACGAGAAGCACATAACACAAGCATTGTGCGTTAAATGGACAACACATCTACGCTTTAAAAGGAGAGGCTTGAGTAGTGAGGTTTTAAAAGAGTTACAAAGTTTAATTGTCAAATCAACGCTACAAGAATCATCTACAGTAGAGGGGAAAATGTAGTGAATAGCTACGTGGGTTTTCATTAAACATAGACGAGGAGAGTGAGTGGGCAGAAGGGTGGAGCACACAGTGAACAGCAACAAAGAAGCTTGTGGCAGTGATGTAGAACAAGGGGTTTTTAGCTAGGGATTAGAATGAGGGCTGAAGCATTTTTCAGGAAGAACTCATGAAGGGCTAGGCATCCCAAAGTTAGTTCAAAGGTGAAACCAACACCGATGACCTAGGTTAAGTAATTTTTTATTATTATGTTGTTTCTTTCTCTCATTAGGAATTGATTGTGTATAGGGTATTGTGTATGGATAATCGAATTTTCATTATTATTCGGTTATTTGTGTGAACCCATTAGGTCTTGTGAGTTGATCATTTTAACGCATTCATTGAATCATTAATTACAAAACCATTGCTAGAATTTAGATATAATCCGTAATTGTTAAATTGAAATTCATGTGTAGCGACTAATGATTCATAATCATTAGGGATAACATGACCTAGGTTTAATGACGCATTGTATGTGGTTGTTATCTTGATTAATCTATTTTCCTAATTCATAATGCTACTGCCTAATTAAATCTAGAGATTGTATCCTAGGTTGTTTGGTGGTTAGTTTAATTAACAATCTTATCTTGATTAAAGAAAACCTCAGATTAATTATTAACGCACGAGTAATAGTTACTAGGAGAGGTCAAAGAACAAGAAATTAATGAAATATGCTTAATTAGGGTGTAGATCGAGATTGAACCAAAGCACCGGGTCCCTACTAAATACCCTACCTTTATCATTTTTCGTATCTCTTCTTTAATTTGTTTTTATTAGTTAGTTTTATTTAATTTTCTTCTTTCAAAATACAAAACCCCCCATTAAGTGTAAGCACCGGTTAATTTCATTCCGTAAACTTTACAAAGACTCTTTGTGGGATTGACCTAGACTCACCACTGCTATAGTAGTAGGTCTAGTTATTTTATTTTGACTAGTGTAATGATGCGCGATCAAATTTTGGTACTATTGTCGGCGAGTGCAGTGTTTTAGTTTTTGTTTGTGATTTAAATGATGTTTTATATATATTTGTTAGTAATTGATTTCTTTTCTGTTCTTTTGTGATCTTTTCATTTTTTGTTTCATGTTTAAAAAAATTGATATGGACGGAAGTAATCTTTTATAACTCATATTCTCAATCCTATAATAATGTTTGGATTAATCAATCTAACATTTGTTATGGATGGGATAATCACCAGAATTACTTCCATGACAGTTTGCAAGACATACAACATTTCTCGTATAGACCAGAAGCTTCATATAGCAACTCCGGTCTATCTTTGGAAGAGTTGAATAGCATTGTGAAAAAATTGCAAGAGAATTCTCTACAATTCTAGAAGGATGGAGGGAAATTTCCAAAAAACACATGGTTTAATTCCCAAGATTCGGAGAGTCAACATGATTTAGGTGCATCTTTAGAAGAACTTGTTAAGAATCTATCTGCTAACACTTTGCAAGTTCACCAAGATATGTTGTAGCAGTTGTAAGAATTCTGAAAAGAGACAAAAACAAGGCAACAGAGGATGGAACACCTAATGGATCAAATGGAAATAAAGCTTAATCGCTAGAATCGCAAAGCGAAGGCGAGCAGCCATATCAACCCGAGGTGGACCCAATGGAAGTTTGTGCGAAAACAATGCAAATTGACAAGGATCTTGAGAATTTTGAGGTCAACCCTCAAAGAATTGCTTGTACTAAAGAAGTTAAGAAGGAGCTCGAAGCTAAAAAGGACTCATCTTGTAGCTTGAAGGTAAGTACGAAGTCCATGATTATTTTTGAAACTAACTCTTCACCTTTACATAACATCTTGGAGGAATTGAATGATGAAGAAAAAGTTGAAGAGACGTTTGAAATATTTCGTGAGTGTATGGACTCAGTGACAATTGAGAATTTGAGGATAGGTAAGGTGTTAAATGAGGACGATGATCAACTAAAGCCTTATTTGGAGCAACATCGTGTGGAAGTGGCACTAACTGTAATACCCAAAGATCACAATTTTATCACGTGAGGAGAAAAAGGAGACAAGGTAGTGACCCTAAACCAAAGCACTTCTTGGGAGGCAACCTAAGGGAAGTAAATTTCTTTTCTTTTATATTTTCTCACTACTTTTTATATGCATATGTGTTTTTGAATTTGTTTGTTCTACTTGTTTTTAAGTTTTCAATCAAAATGAGAGAAAGAATAAAACAAATGAAACAAACATTTTCTCATTTTCTATTAGTTATGATTAGGCATACTTTGTTTTGTAGAAACTGCATTAGCAAAATAACCTCTCCTATTGACATGATTTTTCCCTTGATAAACTCCTTTGAGCTTTAGGCTTTATTTTTGTATAAACCACATTTCATACTTTTAAACTAAACCAAATGTCCTACCCAAGTCATAAAGCTAGTGAAACATTTGTGATTATTAAGTTTGTGGATGTACAATAAGTGTGGGGGTGTATATATCTGAGGGTTGGTTATAATGTTGGGATGTTATTTTATATCTTATCATTGAAATTCCCATGTTGACGTAGTTTATTTTAATTTTTTATAAAAAAGAAAAAAGGGAAAAGAAAAGAAAATGGAAAAAAACAAAGAAAGATAAAAATAAAAATAAAAAAGGAAAAAAGAAGAAAATTTGTTTAAAATAAATATATCAAGGAAGAATTGCATACGTGTTGACAATTTGTTTATATTTTATGCATCTACCTAGAGTTGTAATGGATGTGTTATTTGAGTATGTTGAATATGAAGTAGATGTTGGCTTGGAAGGTTCACTCTTGTGATTTCATTGGCATGAATTGTGTGAGTGATTCCTTCAGATTGATATATGCTTCATGAGGTTTGTGCATGAGAGCTAAATGAAGTTGTGAAATATAAATGTTGCATTCCTCATAGCTGACGGTACCCAGTTTTTGATGAGTGTAGCTTTGTTTCATTAGCTTTAATGACTTTTATGCTACTTGACCCAAATACATCTCACCTTGCCTTTGCCCATATTACAACCCTAAAAAGTCCTTTGACTCATGATTTTACATATGAACATTAGTGGTGGAGAAATGAAATGATATGCAAAGTTATAAATTGTCATGATCATGAATGGTGCCGAGTGTATCTATGGATATATTTTGGTTAAACATATTTTTCGAGTCTACCATTAGACTGCTCAGTTTTTGAAGATGATGAATGTTGATTGATCATGAGTAAAATCTTGGAATATTGACATCTTGGTATGATTTTTGAAAGTCACTCATCTTTACTTGTGATTATATAGTCTTGGAAAAATATGGAAGTTGAGTCAATGTTTTGGGTCAATGAGCTTAATTTTGATGTTTTGCCAGAGGACAGTCAAAAGCTAAGTGTGGGGGAAATTGATATGTGTTTAATTGTTGATATATTTAATCATTTACATTTAACAATTATTAACATAAAAATGCTTAAGATACTCACTTTAATTCATATATGATTTTAGGTACAATTTGGAAGCAAATAAATTAAAGTGAGTCAAAAGTACTACATTTGAGTTATTTTTCTAAAGATCAAATTTTACTTGTCTTCGTGGAGGAAGAAGAAATAAAAAATTAAATACAAGACAAGAAAAATGGAAAAAAAAGAAGAAGGAAACAAGAGCCTAAAACAACACAGAATAAATGTTGGAAGCCATGGCCAAAACAACAACACAGGAGGCTTGAAAAGTATGCGTACGCGACATTAAACGCAATGTTAAAGGCGCAAAGATGAGAAGCATGAACAGGCATGAATAAAACCTATACCACCAAGTAAAATTGTCTAATCATGAAATAGTGAATGCATGAAGGCTTGGAGTTGTGGTTGCAACTTGTGGCTTAGAGAAGCTCCAATGCATGAAGGGAGTGTTGCGTACGTGGGTTTATGTTTAAGGCAGAAAATTTGTGTTAAACGTAAACTAGGAGAAGCACACAACGCAGACGTTGTGTATTAAATGCACAATGCATCTGCATTCCAAAAGGAGAGGTGTGAGTAGTGAGGTTTTCAAAGAGTTACAAAGTTTAATTATCAAATCAATGCTACAGGAATAAGCTATAGTAGAGGGGAAAATGCAATGAATAGATACATGGGTCTGCATTTAACGCATTTTTTTGCGTTTCACGCTAACAAAGAGAGTGAGCTGGCAGAAGGGAGGAGTGCACAGTGAGCAGCAACAAAAAAAACTGCGACAGTGAGGTAAAATAAGGGGTTTTTAACTAAGGATTGGAATGAGGGTTGAAGCATTCTTTTGAGAAAGACCCATGAAGGGCTAGGCATCTCGACACCAGTTCAGAGTTGACATCAATGTCGATGACTCGGGTTAAGTAACTTTTTTATCATTTTGTTGTTTCTTTCTCTCATTAGGAATTAATTGTGTTCTCCTATATTAATTGATTAGGGTATTATGTATGGATAAACGGATTTTCATTATTATTCGGTTATTTGTGGATGAACCCATTAGGTATTGGAGTTGA
>JANSVA010041465.1:0-13574 GCA_025504915.1 Erythroxylum reticulatum | reverse complement strand
TGTTTTGTGTGTATTAACTTCTGATTTTATAAAAAGGTTTAAAGATCTATTCAACCCCCCTTCTAGATCGTTTACAACAAGTAAAAGATGAGACAGCTAGGTTCAATGTTGGTGAAGGTTGGTAACAAAATTCATGAAAAAGGAGAGGATAGTCACAATGAAGAAGAAGAAGAAGAAGGTAAGAACAAAACAATAACTTGGTCTTTCAAGTTAAAAGAATCGTGAGAGAGGAGTGGTGAGTGGCAGTGCCACTTGTCACTGCCATTTGTCACCACCTATGGTCCCATTTGGACCCATATTAAAAACTAGTCCATTTGTCTCCAATTTCTAATCCAATTGTCTCCCGATTTTCAATGACATTTGTCAATAAATCCCAAAGTCATTTATCAAAATTTCATTGCCATTTGACAACTAATTTTACTGCCATTTGTCAATTGTATTGCCATTTAGCAATTTTCCTAGTCCAAAAAACTCAAAATTTTAGAAATTTCCTAAAATTTCACCAAAAATTCTAAATAAATACATATACTCTCCAAATAAATTTTCAACACACAAAAACCCCAATTATCAATATAATCACATTTATAAAATCAATTATACTTGAAAATGTCAATGAATGCATGTACAATCATTTTAATGTGCAAAAATCAATATTCGCGCGTGTGTGTATGCTATATTATGCATGAGCATAAAATGCATTTTTAACTTCTCAATTCTAGGGTCCTAACCCCTAACATCGGATAACGGGATGTTACAATTCTCCTAAATTTTGTCCTCAAAATTCTTACCTGTATGTTCGAACGGGTGGAGATATCGTCTCCACATGTGCTCCTCCATTTTCCAAGTTGCTTCCTCAGTCGAGTGATTCCTCTAAAGGACTTTTACTAGTGGAATTACTCGATTTCTCAACAGTTTTATCTAAGATCCCACTATCTTGATTGGCTCCTCAATATAGCTTAAGTTACTGGTAAGTTCAATCTCTTGAGCTGGTAACGCATGCATCGGATCAGATCGGTATCTTCTAAGCATACTCGCATCAAATACATTATGTAACTCAGACATCTCATTCGGTAAAGCTAACTTGTATGCCAATGGTCCTATCCTCTCAATGATCTCATAAGGACTAATGTACCTAGGGCTCAGTTTTCCTTTTTTACTGAACCTCAACACTCTTCACCAAGGTGATACTCTCAGAAACACTTTGTTTCCTACATTGTATTCCATATCCCTTCAGTGCTGATCCACATAGCTCTTCTATCTATCTTGAGATGCTTTAATTTGGCTTCGAATCAGTTTCACCTTATCCAAAATATCTTGTATTGATTTTAGGCCTTCAACTATTCTCAATCCCTCTTCATCCTAATATAGAGGCGATTGACACTTTCTACCATACAATGCCTCATATGGTGCCATTCCAATACTACTGTGATAATGGTTGTTGTAAGCAAATTTAATCAATGCTATATACTGATCCCATGCTCCTTTCCCTGAGCATATCCTTAACAGTCTTGATTGTCCTCTCACTCGGTCCATCTGTTTGAGGATGAAATGCAATACTAAAGTTTAACTTTGTACCCATGGATGACTGCAAGCTCTTCCAAAATATCCAAGTAAATATAGGATTCTTATCCGATATAATAGACACTGGCAGTCTAACTATCTCATTCACAAACCTCTGGGCAACTAGTTTAGTGAGTTATTCTCTCTCATTGATAAGAAATGGGTCGACTTAGTCAATCGGTCCACCTATAACCCTATTGCTCTGCCTCGAAGTTCTGGGTAATCCCATGATGAAATCCATAGTGATTTGTTCCCATTTCCACTCCAGAATGGGCAACAAATGTAGCTTTCCAATAGGAGCCTAATGCTCAGCTTTAACCTACTGGCATGTTATACATTTAGCAACATACTCTGCTACTTACTTCTTCATTCTGGGATACTAGAAATGTTGCTTTAACGTGTTATACATCTTGGTAGCACCAGGATACATAGTATAAGCAACCATATGATCTTCTTCTAAAATTTTCATCCTAAGATCATCCACATTAGGCACACATAGCCTCCACTTTAGCCATAGTGTCTAATCCCTCAATTCAAACTCAGAATCTGGTTTCTTTTTAATCTCTCAATAAGCTTCACCATTTCGGGATCTTTACTTTGTACCTTTCTGATTCTATCATGCAACATCGGCCTCAGCTTCAATGTAGCAATTAGTGCCTCATTCTACTCCAGATTCAACTCCACATTCAAAGGTCTTAATTTAATTAAGCTCAATAATCTCGACATCTGAATTTGAGATACACTCCTATTTGATTTTCTACTCAAGGCATCTGCCATCACATTAAGTTTTCTCGGATGATACCCAATCGTATAGTCATAGTCTTTCAATAACTCTATCTATCTCCTCTGTCTCATGTTTAATTCCTTTGACTCAACAGATACCTCAAGCTCTTATGATTGATATATATCTGGAATGTCTCTCCATCCAAATAATGTCTCCATATCTTTAAAGCAAAAACAACTGTAGCAAGCTCTAAATCATGTACTAGATAATTGATCACGTGAGACCTTAATTGTCTCGATGCATAGGCTATCACCTTGCCATACTACATCAACACACATCTCAATCCTTGATGCGAGGCATCACTATATATTAGATAACCTCCAATTTTTGATGGAATAGTTAATATCGGTGCTGTAGTCAACCGATGTTTCAACTCCTAAAAACTCTTCTAACATTCATCATTCCATCTTAATACTACATGCTTCCTTAGAAGTTTAGTTAGAGGGGATGAGATCAACAATAACCCCTCGACAAACTCCGGTAATATCCGACCAATCCTAAGAAAATTTGAATTTTTGATACATTCTTTGGAGCTTCCCACTTCATCACTGCTTCTATCTTCTTTGGATCCACTCGTATACCTTGTCTAGTCACTATATGACCCAGAAATGCTACTTGATCTAGCTAAAATTCACACTTACTGAACTTGGCATACAACTGTTTCTCCCTCATAATCTGTAAAATCACTCTCAAATGTTCAACATGCTCTTCTTTACTTTTTGAGTACACTTAGATATCATCAATAAACACAATCACAAATTGATCCAGGTAAGGATGAAACATCTTATTCATCAAAGCTCTAAATGCAGTTGGGGCATTAGTTAACCCAAATGGCATTACTAAAAACTCGAAATGCCCATACCTACTCTTGAATGCACTCTTCGGTATATTAACCTTTGTTATCTTCAACTGATAGTACCCAGATCTTAAATCCAAGTTAGCAAACATCTGAGCTCCTTACAACTGATCAAGTAAAGTATCAATTCTAGGCAAAGGGTACTTGTTCTTCACTGTTACCTAATTCAATTGCCTATAATCAATCAACAGTCTCAACGTTTCATCTTTCTTCTTCACAAATAAGACCGGAGCTTCCTATGGTGATACACTGGGTCTAATAAATCCCTTTTCCAGCAACTCTTGTAACTGAGCCTTCAACTCCTTTAGTTCCATAGGTGCCATCTTATATGGAGGAATAGATATAGGAGCAACACCTGGAACTAGATCAATCATGAACTCTGTTTCCTGATCTGATGGTAAACCAAATAACTTAGCGGAAAACACATCCAGGAATTCCCTAACCACAGGAATGTCCTGCAGATTCTGCTTGAAGACCCTCAGAAAGTCTTCACACTTCAGATTGTAAGGCTTGGTGGTACTGCCTAGAATAGTCTTCCACCATTCCAATAAAGAAAATGCATAGTCAAACTTTTTGTCCAACTCACAGTCCATCTGGTTGAAAGCTCTCTCTATCCTCTCAAGCCATCCTTCGACCTCTGCAGGGTCTGCACTTCTATAGAAGTCCACAGCCCCCTGCTTTCACAGTTTATCATACCTCCTTTCCTTCTATTAGGAATTTTGGGAGGCATTGTCTAAGGTTGAGATATTGAAGACTCTCTACCGGCTGCTACTGATTCTAGGTTAGCTGACTATCTCACTTGATCACCTATGGCAGATGACCTATAATTGACAATAATTTTGATTACTATCTACATTTCTCATGATATTTCATGTCTAATATTCCTATATGTCCCTATAGATGCCAACCAAGCTCTGATACTAAGAAATGTAATGCCCCACTGCCATAGAGTACATACCGAAACACCCTGAGGACATCCCAGTACATAACCTATAATAATGGGATGTTAGGGCAATCACTATAATCATTTGGCATCAACATTTATAATATCTTGTAAGGTTTCATAAAGAAATACACAATATTTAAAAACCAAATTCCTAATTTAATTTCTTAAACAATATGTACATTGAAGCTTTACAGTATCATCCAAATATGTACAATGTCAAAACTAAATACAAAGTACACTACACACATGAGGAATTAAACAAAAATTCTATGTAATCCTTCAATCTTAACTGACTAACCTTTGAGCCATTTCTTCCTTCCAAAAGTTCAAGAACTATGCTTCATGTAGAGTCTCTCTATCACTCGTGTCCTCTCTCGGTCCTAAAATATCAACGTTGCAATTTTGGTGAGTTTTGCGAACTCAGTGAGGTAACCATTCTCATTGGTTCACTCAATTCATATAATAGATCGATTCATATATAACTACATAATTCACAATATTCCATTTTTTATGTAGCATCACAAAATGCATATATCAGTTATAAATGCAATGCATATGAGACTGAATTTCATTTATTACTTTGTTGTGATCGAATGCCTTTTTATTGGCTCATATCCTTTATGGATACCAAGCTTGTTTCAGATAATGTCCTATATCCCTTAGTGGATACCGAGTACATTCATAACTGAGTCGGAGGCTCTTATCACATTTTGAGCTTTAAATTCTTTATACCAGCGACTCCAGTTACAGTTGCCTTTAACTTTCATGCATTTATGTAATGAAATGCATCACATTAACATATATTCACTCAGTCATTTGATTTCACTTACACAATCATTTATACATTCACGATTCATATTTGTCATTGGACCTTGGTTCATCAATCAACAAAATGTTAAGAAATCATATATTTCGTTAAATTCACATACAAGGAACACTTCCAACATGTCATTCATGTCTCAAACGCCTCGAACATTCAATGTCCAGAATCAACACAATCAATTCCACAAAACAGTTAAATAAAGAATTTGAAGCAGTAATTAATTTAGTGAGGCCATTTAAGTTATTCACAGTTTACTCTAGAAAGCTATTGCCTCAAAATCTCGGCAAAGTCTAGATGTTGATGCTCAATATGCTCTTCTAAATCATGCAATACATACACATTTATACACATAATAACTTTGCACAATTATAAGTATTCATTTATGCATATATATATATATATAATATGTACAATGCATGTTTAATGACAAATCCCAGGTACATTTCCTTAATTCTCGTCTCATAACCAATTAACATGATCTTTAAATCATTCCTTAACATCTAATACACTTTCCTTACTTAATAGCTCAATCCGACATCAACTAGGCTCATTTAAAATCACAATCAAGCCTAAATATCTCATTGGAAAAAAAATAAATAAGTCAATCATCTATAAACAAACATATCTTGGGAAAAAAAGGCATAACTTTTGCTGTAGTTATCGAATTAATGTCATTATAGGATTCTTTTGAAGAGGACTTCAAGATTTACAACTTTTTTGCAGACATGAAGAGAGATTTTACCACCTAGAGGTTCAAAATCGCAAATTTATGTAGGTGTAAAGTGAATGTTCGCTTAGTGGACATACACCCCCTAACGAACATTAACAGGGCTTAGATAATTTTTAGACCGAAAAGGTCTATTTAGTGGACCTAAAGTCCATTTAATGGACATAAGCGAGTAGGTCTATTTATTGGACCTAAATTTCGTCTAACAGATATAGAAGAAGCACAACTCCCTCAAGAGCATTCCCAATGGTTTCTATATATATTCTAACATCATTTTCAATCCTAATCTTCCTGAATTCACCTCCTCTAATGCTAGATCATTTTTTATCAATTAAACCAATAAATCGATTCCATTTTTTATCACTAAAACTCATCATTTATGAAATCCTATCATAAGTCTCAAACAATTCATATTCAACATTCATCATTCCAAGTTGACAACTTCTTCATGTATACCTCAATTTCAGTTCAATAAAATCCACACACAAATCAAAATTCATGTTGGATTATAAAAAGCAAAATAGGACATATTCTTATACACTTTCTACAAAAATTTGTTGCAAATATTCAACTTCATTTCATTCCGAACTATTACCTTGAATCATCTCAATTCAAGAACATAACACAACATCTTGTTTAACCTAACTTTCACTTTCATTTAAACCTTAATTCCCAACTCATAACATCTATATAACAACTTATCACTTATGGTTTTCATATTCTCAAAACAATACACAAACACATGTACTCATCCACCAATTTACTGCACCTAGTAATCAATTTTTAGTCTAATTTTGAGACCCTTAAAGACAGAATTTGAATTTAATATCTTTATGAAAAATGTATCCATATGTCTATAATTTAATCCAAATAAAAAATCATCTCATTTACATAACTAAAGAACAAGTTATGACTAAAATACAGATGCTTAATCAGTGGAAATGTTATAGCTAACATTTTCCAACACACTCTCTTTCAATTTTCCAGATTTTTATAACTTCCTACATTTTACATCCATCACATCTTGTACATAGATAATCTTTTCTACTTCCTTTCTCTTCATTCTCACCTCAATATACAACTCAAAACATTCACAAACAAATCATAAAAGACTATGAATCAAAACACAAAACAAAACATCAAACATGTCTATTCATTCACCAATTTATTGCACTCATCTAACACTATTATAATGATCATTCTACCTCAAAATCATCTCTATAACAATGGATTAATCATTAATCATCATAAATGTAAAAGCAAGAAATCAATGTATTCATTTCATCAATCACGAATTACACATACAAATTTCATGATCAGGTCATCAATCTCTAATTACACATCATATTAGTTTCATTTAGCACTACCTATGATATTTAAAGCATAACTTACTTGATTTATCTTCAAATTCTTCAAACTTTTCAAGAACACTAAGAATCCATATCTTCATATACAACCCACGTACAACATCATGGAGGTTGGGAGGTTTAGGTCTTCTTGTGGCAATGAAGAAGATAACAAGGCGAGAGTAGCAAGTAAAAGATGAGAGAGCTAAGTTCAAGTGGTGAAGGTTGGCAACAAAGTTCATGAAGAAGGTGAACATAGTCACGAAAAAGAAGAAGAAGAAGAAGAAGAAGGTAAGAACAAAACAGTAACTTGGTCTTTCAAGTTAAAAGAATCATGAGAGAGGATTGGTGAGTGGTAGTGACACTTGTCATTGGCACTTGTCACTTTCCTACGATCCCATTTGGGCCCTTATTAACAACTAGTCTATTTGTCTCCAATTTCTAATCCAATTATCTCTCAATTGTCAATGACATTTGTCAATAAATCCCAAAGCCATTTATCAAAATTTCCACTTTCATTTGGCAGTTAATTCTACCACCATTTATCAATTGTATTGCTACTTGACATTTTTTTCTATTCCAAAAATACCCAAAATTTTAGAAATTTCCTAAATTTCCACCAAAATTTCTAAATTAATACATATACTCTCCAAATACATTTTCAACACATAAAAACCCCAATTCTCAACATAATCACATTTATAAAATCAATTATAACCAAAAATGTCAATGAATGCATGTACAATCATTTTAATGTGTAAAAATCAATACTCGTGCGTGTGTGTATGTTATATTATGCATGAGCATGAAATGCACTTTCTAAATTCTCAATAAACTCTCATATACACTATTCTAGGGGTCCTAGCCCCTAACATGGGATAATGGGATGTTACAAACAAGGAATTTATGACTACTTTTATTGCTTGTAATGTCAATTTTTTAACATTAATACTTTCAAGTAGGGGTATAAAGTTGAACCTTGCAAAAATGAATCTTGAAAAAATTGGAGTTGAATTTTTTTTAAATGGTACATACAACATTCATATATGCAAACAAGTCTTTTGGTGATTTGTGTGATATATGCTCTGACCCAAGTAGGGATGGCTAATCAGACACTGTCACCTCATAATCGATAAGGTTAATAATTCGAATCAATATTCATAGCATATGATGGTATCAAATTTTTTTCCCAATGTCATCCAATAAGTATCTTTGTATATTATAATGGTGAGTTATGCATAGAATTGATAATCTTAAAACTTTTATCAAGTTACAAAATCAACATACATTACCTTAATATTACTTCTTGCATATTATAATTAAAGGACATGTTTTAAGTTTGAAATCATATTTGTTTAAGATTCATTAGAACTTTAATTAAACACTTTAAAACTTATTTTTAACTATTTGTTTGTCTTTCTTATTCAATTGACCTTAGAATTGAGTTTTAGTTTTAGCATGGTAGGACCTTCAAATTTATCTTTATCATAGACTATGAATGAGGAGAAATATACAATTTTACAATCGAGCTGGATCATTTGATGACATTACAATTCATATGCATATTAAAGGACTTGGGCTATAAAAAGGTTGAAGCTTTTAATTATAAATTTCCACAGGAGTCTTTTGAGGATGAAATTAAGAGACTTAAGAAGTGAGGTTTACATCTTCGACACGATTAATTTAATTGAAAAGAAAGGTTATGAGATTAACGAGGCATTTTTTAATAATGTTTTGTATTCCTTATTGAGACATAATAAAGGATGTTTAGAAGATCAGAGTGAATAAGTTGATTATGAGGTTGTAGAGAGTGATCATGTAACAGCCCAGACCACCCACTTATAGATATTGTCCACTTTGGGCCTCAGCCTCTCGTGCTTCACTCCCTCACGGTTTTGTTCCTCCCTGAAGCCTACTCCCGGCTTCTACGGGGAAAACAAGTTTATAAGGGAGAGGTTTCCGCATCCTTATAAGGCATGCTTCGTTCTTCTTTCCATCTGATATGAAATACCCCTAAGTATCCACCCCCCTTAGGAGGCCTAACGTCCACGCTGGCATACCACTCTAGTACTGGCTCTGATACCAAATGTAACAGCCTAGCCCAAAGTAGACAATATCTACAAGCAAGTGGTCTGGGCTATTACAAATATAAAAATTCATTAAGTGCATTAACATTCCTTACGGATTATTTGTAATATGGTTTGGAATATGTCTTCGATATTGATATGGTTGGTAATAAACATAGATATTGTGTTCACATATCTATGATAACCTTCAAGCCAAATTTAAGACAACAATGGTTATAAAGAATATAATCCAGAACGTGCCTAGATCATATATACCTTCAATAAATTCAAAAGGTATATGATTGTTTAATTTAAATGCACTTGAAATTCAATGTATATGATTATTTAATTCATAATGGACCTTATCCTTTCTACCTTAAATAAGCACATGAAGGAATTAAAAGGCGTCAACAAATTGATCCATGGTTAGTTAAACAACATACAAACCAATAAGTGGTGTAGGCTCACTTATAATGGAGAGCTAAAACATGACTTATTGTTAACAAATCATTGTGAAAGCTTTAACACTTACATTAAGAAGGCTAGGCACAAGTTAATTATCACAATGTTTAAGATGATTAGAAGAGAAATGATAAAGAGACTTAACAAGAAAAAGGAGGGGGTGTAGAAAAATAATGGAAACATTTATCCTAAGATTTAAAAAACCTTAGAGGAGTTTAAATAAGTCACCAGTAACTAGATGCCAAATTTTAGTGGTATGAGATTGTTTGAAGGGGGCATATGAATTTTGACCAACATGTTATTGATTTGGGCAATAAGACTCATACATGCAGGAGATGGTATTTAAGTAGAATTCCTTATTAACATGTTTATGTTGTAATAAGATATGATGATGATAAACTAGAAGATTATATGGACTTGATGTATAGAAAAGAAAATTTTGAAGTTGCTTATACATATCATATTTTTCCAATTTTTGGTGAAGATTTGTGGCTAAACCTGACCGAGAATCATCGTTCTAAAATTTTTCCACCAAAATATAAGAGAAGGCCTAAAAGAATAAAAAAGGCAAGGAGCAAGAAGGTAGGAGAGGAACCAAACTCATATAAACCTACACATAAAGGACTTCATATGTTATGTAAAATATGTAAGCAATAAAGTGGCAATACAAGCAGATATCCCAAGAGAATACACAATAATGCCCTTAATTGTAAAATTAGCCAATTAACATAAGAACCGACATATAGATAAAGAAAAAGGAAAATCAAACAAACTTTTCTGTGACCATTTGTTTTTGTACGTGGTGCATATTGTGATTAGCTATTTATTTATATGAAGCTAATTTTGTTTTTATATGTGATGTTTATTATAATTAGCTATTTTTATATATGAAGCTTATTCAGATGATGAATTCTTGTTTAATATATATGCTTTAGATTTTTACTGAGCTGTTGATCTTATGATTGGAAATTCCATTGATCAAGTTGAAAATTTGATGTTAAACTTAGATATTTTCTTGAAGGACAAGTTAAATGCATATAAGACTTTAGCTTTTATTATGTTTGTTTATGGTTCTAAAAGGTTTCTCAAGTACGATGCTTGGTGATCCTATTACAAAATTCACTTCATGGTAGAGTTATAGTGTGGGATATAGGTGTAGACATTATTGATGGAATCATCTCATTTAATTTTGTTCCAATTGTTCATTCATTTAATGGTTGGAGATTGGAAGTGTTAGGTTGGCTTGTTTTGCTTTCAATGTTTTGAAAATTTCTTACTAGTCGCTATCACTTATTCTTTTTCAAGTTTGATTGCTAATACTTTTGATTTTTCTTTACTATTTTGTTGTAGTTCCTAGTCTTTGATCCTACCATGATAATGATATTCATTCAAAATTAAAATCAATAGAATTTAATCAATTCAATTATATACTTAACATTTCATTGATTCAAAACTGACCATTTTAAGTCTTAAGAATGATCACTTTAAAGTAAAATGGCTTTCTAATCCAAAGTCTCTTGGATGAGACTACTTTTAATTCCATTTCCTAAATGATAAATAGTGCTATGATTCATAGATATTACTTAATGTTTATAAAATTAAGGGTCAACGTTAAAGCTAGTTTTTCTTCATTGTCCAACGAAAAATTGACTTTTCTTTAATTGAATTTTCTATGATTCTTTATTGGTAGACTATTTTTTTGAAAGTAGCTCCTTTAACAAGTTTCTCCTATTATCTATCATTCCTAACTACCAAAGCATATAGATATAAAAATTGAAAGGAGGAAGAAGAACTTGTGAGGAAACTATTTTTTGGTTTGAATTACATAAAGCCTAATCATAACCTACATGACAACTTTTATCCATACAATTATTTTACACATATCGTATTTCTATTATGATCATATGTTAATTTTGAAGCAGAAAATGTCCAAATACATAATTACAATAAATATTTATATATAATACTATTTAATATTAATCCATACATTAATACGATAAATGTTTTCTTATAATCAAGTTTCTAAATAGAACCTAATAATGAAAATAAAGATTACCCAACTACAAATCAACATCCTCCTTAACAATAAGTAATCTTGTTAATTCTTTAATTTGCCATTCATCTCTCGAAGCTCTTTAATTACATCTATATTTATTTTGAATTTTTTGTCATGCCACATAAAGTAATTACATTTTCATTTGCTTTGTAAATAACATGTATATCCATCAATATAAAATACAATATAAAAAATTAAATCTATCTTTAAATTTTACCCTAAATTGGGCATATCCATAAAATTACCTTCACGGATTGAATTTGATCCAAGAAGTTCTTAAAGGTGTTACCAATCCACAATCACAATAATTTAATTGGTTTCTAATCTTATTGTCTATATTAATAAAATAAATTGTAATTTTTATTTCTTCAACTAAGAAAATAAACAAATATAATAACTAAAGATCAACCTTAAAGGTAGATAGAATAATTAAATTTCAAGATTGCAATGAACACATTTAACTTTGTTTGGAGACTTGTTTCAACTTTTATTTATAATTTGTATTCATCTTTTAAAACAAGTTTAGTTACAATCAAAACAACAAACCATAAATAAGAAGAATAAAAAAAATTGGAACATATTCAATAATCAATTTTACAATGCAAATTATTGCATACATATTGATAAAAAATAAACGTGAGGTCATGTGGAATAGTTGGCCTAGTGATAACAAAGACATTTTACTTAAGAGATATTAAAAAATATAGAACCAATCATTTAATGATTAATTAATAATAAAAAACTCTAATTTCAAGTTTATAAACCAAACTATAAGGTAGCCATATGACAAAACAAATCATAGTTAGGTATACATAAAAATAACTATAGGCCTATATCTTGGTAGATACAGTTCATATATAGGAAAATGGATTCAAGTTCTGAACATACATTATTAATCACTCATAAGTTGAGAGTTATAAATAGAGGCTAACCATAGTAATGATGACCTTGGCATAAATTGAGATAGCAGTCATATATAATAAAGTTGGTTGTAGATTTCTTATAAAGAAGATGGTATTAGCACATAATTAAACAAATTTCATTAAATTTAACATAAAGAAGTTACAAGTAGTTTACAGAATTCTCTAGTTCAAGATTTTTGTTTCATTTTTCTCTATCTTAAAAGCTTTATTCCTCGAACTTCGAATTAACATATCAATTATAATAAAAACTATTACTTCTAGAATTACAAGTCATGTTTAACATGTAAGAATTTCGGTCAACCTACCTACATTTATATAGTCCATTTAATCATGATTCGTAACTCCTGCATATGGTTTGTCGGCCATTTCCTCAACCTTCCGCCTCTGTGATGGACAGTAAGGTATGGAAGTGTTGTTTAAAAATAAATGTTGGTTTTGTTTAGTGCCCTATCTTCACCTAAGCATCATCAGACACCATCATTTGGCTAAGGAAGAGTATAGAAGCTCCAAACTCCACAGACACTTTCAGCTCTTCGGTAGAGAGGCAATGGTTGGAGATATTTTATGGTTTTGGTTAAACTTCCGCTGCTTACTTCATATATATATGGTCTTTAGTATGCATGTATTTTGCACGTAAATATTTGTATGGAATGCATGCTACTGCTAAGGTTTCATTTTACATTTGGTATCAGAGAATCTACTACCTCTGTCTTGTCTTAGAAACCACTAAAATATTTTCTCTGTTATACTCTATTTTGGGTTGAGTTTCTACTGTATATAGCTATGTTTGAGGTTGTTGATTTTTTTGACATTTGGACCTCTTTGAGACGTTAAACTCGTACTGTTGTCATCAATGGAGCGCTCGATGGTGACAAAAAAGTGTAGGGAGGAAGGGACGATGATGGCCGTACGTGAAGGTTTCGAAGTTGACATTTAGTGAACGTTGCATGTTCGGTTTGCTACGTCTTGTGTGCATCGCCTAGCCCTCCTCGTCCCACTACTGATCTTCCCACAATGTTTGGCGT
>JANSVA010041390.1:0-13577 GCA_025504915.1 Erythroxylum reticulatum | reverse complement strand
AATACACTCTCCAAATAAGTTTTCAATTCAACAATCTCACAATTCTCAATAATATCTCATCACAATTCAATTATACCCAGAATTATCAATGAATGCATGTATAATTATTTTCATGTGCAAAAATACAATGTTCACGTGTATGTGTATATAATATAATGCATGAATATGAAATGCATTTCTAATCTCTCTCATATTTACTATTTTAGCCTAAACGTGAGTAATGTATGTTACAATGACGTTGCTCTCCTCTAACACCCTTAAACAAAAAAATTTAGCCTTTTTCAAGTCTAATTTGGAATGATATAGTTCTACTTGTTCAAGTCTAATTTGGAATGATATAGTTCTACTTGTACCAACTTCTTACCACCATGTTAAGCTTAGTATATCCTCCTTATATATTTTTTTTTACATATGTTGCTCATCAAATACTACACCCCTACTTATCACCATCTTTTTTAATGTTGGATTCTGAAACTTATATCCCCTTCACACCTTTATGGTAGCTAGTGAGGATATACTTATTCGACTTTATGCCAAGTTTGGATTTCTCATCAATAGAAAATAAATGTATGTGATACATCCAAAGATTTTCAAATATGAAAGGTTGCCTTATTTCATACCAATGCTTCCTTTACCAATCCCTCATTTAATAATATCCAAGATAATCTATTAATGATGTAGCATGCCATGTTCAATACTTATTCCAAAAAAATTTAAGGAGCCCCATATTCAACCTCAAATATCTAAACTTTTTAATTCTAGATTTGTTTATTCTCTCTCAAACATCATTTTGTTATGGTATTTTTTGAATTATACAATGTCTTTGAAACTCATGCTCCTCAAAAAAATTTTAAAATTGTGTTTATGTACTTAATATTGTTGTTTGATCTTAGGTATTTAATTATTATATATGATTAGTTTTTCAACTTATCCTTTTATAATGTAAACTTAGAAAAACCTCAAATTTGTAATTTATAAAGTATACCTAAAATTTTAAAAAAATTATTGATGAATGACATAAAACACTAAGATCTATTCGATAAAAATTCTCTAATAGGATCCCGCATGTAATTATATCCATTATCTAGAATTTTTTTTAATTTTATACTTATATGTCTTAAATGTCACTTAAATTGTTCTCTAAGCATGCAAAACTTGTAAAAATCTAATTTATAGGGTTAGACACTATATAGTAGGCCGGTCTTATGAAATCATATCCTCCGTCATTCACTAATATGAATTGGATGTATGTGCCATAAAATAATATTATCATCGTCCGACTCTATTGTAGTAACCTGCCTACATATAATTGTGCGCCCCATCAGTTTGTAGACTTTTTTTTACTATCTTTAACCCTTTCATCATAATCACTATACTCTTTACAACCTTGATATTGTCTTTGTCAGTTTTATAACCTAAACCATTTACATGAAAGGAGTCCAAAGGCATAACATGCTTCCTCAGATATGGTACAAGTTAAATATCATATAACATCTTAATAACACTATTAAACATCTTAATCCTAAGTTGCCTTGTTATGATAATTTCATAAGCTTTATCATCTCCTAATCATATAGTACCAAAGTTATCTTACATGTATAATACAAACTAATCTTTGTTTGGTGTCATGTAATATAAAAATCCCATATTAAGTATCTATAAGCCCCAAAATTGTTTGGTTAAAACTTACAACATATCTCTATTGCTCTAATATTATTATCCACTCTACACTACATTAGTAGACCTTGATAAATAATCAAAGTTCCTTTCATCATCATCCCTCTTTTTATTTAAACAGTCCCTTCTAATATATCTAGTTTAATCACACTTATAGCATATCTTTTTGCCCTTGGATTTAGATCTAAAACTCCCTTTGAATGATCCTTCCATTGTTTTCCTTTATAACCTTAATTTACTTTCACATATCGCACTTCACCTTTAGAGCTTTTATTGGTGTTGATTCTTAGCTAATTATGAGTGAATAGTGTAAAAATTATGTTTTCTATACCAATGATCTCTTTAACATATGTAAGTGTGGTCATAAGAAGTTTGTAAGACTTTAAGGTAACGAATACAACAAAATCACTTCCTTATCCTCATTTACAGTAATCACCTTGAGCCTTAGTAAATCAGTGACTATTTAGTTTAACACATTTATATGTTATTTAATATATGTTCCCTCCTACATCTATATCATGTATAGTCTTTGCTTTATATACAACTTATTTGTGAGAGACTTTGGCATGTATTGACGCTTCAACTTCTTATATATTTTTATAGGGAATATAATCTCTATAATGTGGCATATGTCTTTATCTATCAAATAAAGCTATATACTTCTAGTTGCTCAAACTTGTAACTCTTTCTTGTCGAGCTCGCCCATATATTCTAACATATTTTCTCATAACCCATTTAACATATATTGTTGTGCCAATCTATCATTTACTTTTCACTATCATAATTTGAAATTCCTAGTTCCACTAAACTTTCCCACTTTAAACTTTATAACCAAAGTCATTGTTGCCTTAATTATGCTTTGATACCACTTGCTAAGAAATAATGTGAAACAATAGTATAGTAGAAATAAATAAACAATAAGAATATAATAAGATTTTAATGAGATGTGGTTAATTGGCGTATCTATGTCCTTAAAAGCTAAGAGCAACTAATTCTTTATTGATTCAATAATCCACTTGATAAAGATTATGCATATATAACTTGTCCCTTGCCAATCCCAACCTAACTTAAACATGAATCCAATAAGTCCTACAATTTTTCCATAATTTATATCTACTAAAAATGTGTTTTCAGATAAAGTTTTTTGTTATGGACACTTCCTGGGACATAGGTATCACATTATTATTTTTAGAACGTGGCATAAACATGTCACATAGATCCTATTATATCTACCTACATAAGATCACGAGCTCCAACACTTCTCTATCACAGGTTATTGATATTTCTACTTCTATGTGCATATAGACACAAGTTTTGATATACCTGTGTCTTAGATTGTATCCCTAATTTGGAAATTCATTATCATGTTAATACATCATGTTTTAGCCTATATTTTCACTTTTTATTTCTAGAGAAGAAATGTTTGACACAAAACTATATACCATGCCATGTTCACTCAAATACTTCTAAGAAATGCTTTTTTTCGTCAAAACTTTAACATTCATGTCCATATATATGATTTATGGGCAACATCTTATATTGAAGGATGAAATTTCAAGATTAGCCTTAGTCAATGACTAAGATTGAACAATGTTTCACATCTTTATAGGCAATGAAAACATCTTTGTGACATTTGTATTACATAAAAATATTCCTATAGAATATTTCTAATGAGGTTTTTAAGGGATGATTCTTTTCAAATCCTCATTCTGTATCATGTAGATTTGTCAAAGAAGAGTAAAAAATATGTTGATAAAGATGACTGTAGATTTCTTATCTCATTAACCTTCTCTATAAAGATATAAGTGGAAATCAATAAAAGAGCAATTAGGTATGATTATCAATTTCTCATAAAAAGACCTGCTTAAGTTAACTTGATATTGGTTGTTTGTTCCATCTCATATCTAGGTATATCTCTAATAGGCTTATCAATAATGTTCATTAACATTTATGGAGCGTTTATGGATTATACTTGAAATGTTATTTATAAACTTGTAATGTTTATTGTTTAGTGCTTAATAAACAATTTTAATATGTCCTGAATGCTCCTTTGATCAAACGACCATCCCAGAAATGCTAAGTATTAAAATTTTCATTATCGATAACATAAGTTTCCATAAAAAATTAGAGGACAAACGACGTACTCCTAGTAAGAGTACAAATTAGGACTACGTTAATCTAATAAGGCCCACTAATCTTCTCCAGGTTTGAGAGCTCCAAATTCAATTATTCAAAAAGTGTAAGTCCATTCAAGATAGGATTCAACCATATAAGGAGGTAGAGTCCTAATTAGGTACTAGTTAAGTTACCTAGTAGAGATTGGACTCAACTTTATTAAGGATAATTAAAGTTCAGACATACATCAAAGAAGAATTTCCTAAAAAAGGGAGATATATAAGGTCAACTCTTGTAACTACTATCATTGAGCATAATAAGGTTAGTTCTCTTAATTACTATCATTAAGCATAATTTATAATCTTCTAGCATCCTTACTACCCTTTAACTTCACTAACATGCATATCAAAGTGTTTTTACTAGGAATACATCTGGCTTGCTAGTAGTTATTTTTATAAGCTTCTTAAGTTAAGATCAGCCCAATTGGTCTATTATAAATTCAGCCTATATCACCATCAAACCACTTAAAGTAAAGGTAGTTATTTAAAGTCCATTAAAATGCTTAAAGGATATATAAGCATGTGCAAATTCAAGTTCATGGTGTTATCTTCTATTAGTTTATTATTTATCACTAAATAGGTTGGAATTAATTTTATGGGTTTAATGGTTGGAACTACTTAGAATCATGATGTGTACTTGGAAGAAGATTATGATGAAGTTTAATGACAAAATCCAAAATCTTTGAAAAGCAAAATTGGTAAATAGAAGATTCAAGAGTCCTTCGACGACCAGAGTCAAGAGATGAATGAGCCGCTTTGATATTTTGACATTATAACCATAAGGAGGTGATTTTACCATTCGACCTAACAAACACTAATTTATTTTCATTTTTTGGCCTTGGAAAACTTTTCTAAACAAGCGGGAAAGGCCCTTTCTATTTTATTAGTAAAGTGCACTAGCTACAATCTTTCAAAAACAACAAGGAGAAAGTTAACTTTAAGAAAGAAGGGGCACACCCTTGCTCTAAAAAACCTTTCCAGTTGTAGTTTAAGCTACATAAGGGGGATCCTTGTGTATACACGAAACTCTCAAGATAAAATCTACTGAGGAACTGAAAGCGTAAGTCCTTAATCTACTTTGATGATGAAGTTCAATGGCAAAATCCAATTTGAAAGACTATAAGGGATATATGAGTAAACCATTCAAGTTGCATTTTTAAAAAGCTTTGTACAAAGATATTAGGTAAAGGATTCCATATTTGTTTTCTACTTGCAACCATCAAAAGTAGACATACTGTAACATCCCGTTATTCATGTTAAGGTAAGATTAGTGATTATGAGAATTTACTGAGAAACTAGAAAATGCATATCATGCTTAAGTTACATATGGCACGCAGACACGAGAATATTGACTTTTGCACATTAATATAATTGTATATGTATTCATTGACATTTTTTTGGATATAATTGAGTTATTAATGTGATTAAAATATGAATCGTGGATTAATTGTGGTGAAAATTTATTTGCAGAGTATTATGATTATTTCGAAATTTTTGGTAAATTTTAGGAAATTTCTGAAATTTGGGGTATTTTTGGACTACAAAAGAATGTTGGAATTAGACCAATTTTAGTATGGCACGTGGACTGATTAAATATTATCAAATGATTTACATGCATGGTGACATATGGCAGTGAGAGTGTAATATACATAGTTATGTGTTTAGTAAGGAAATTTCTACAGCTTGTGTATTCTTCACTTACGTTGTTCTTCATCCACACCGAAAACACCAAGCTGTTTCTGTTTTGAAATTGGTTATTGAATTTTACATCAAGTTAGACTTTTAGTTCATAGAGAGAGAGAGAGAGAGAGAGTTTGATTTCTGTTAAAATCTCAGTGATCATCCATTCACCGAAAATTGATTTTCTGAAAATTTAGCTAACTCAAGAAAGTTGAGTTTTAAGCTTTGTGATTTTATAAATGATATTTTGATAATGAATGTATTAGAATAAAATACTTGTGATAATTGGAGTAAAATGAAAATGATATAGAAGTTCATGAAAAATCAAGGAATACAAAACAGAGTACATATATATACTCTGTTTTGTTCTATGAAATACGTTTAAGGTTGCCTTTCCCTGTTCATATATGAATCTATTGAGTATTGGTATAAATGGATTTAAATAAGTTAAATGATATCAGTGATATAAAGATGAGTTAAAAGAAGTGATTGTGTTGATGAGAATGGGAAGAGATAGAAGATAGAAAATATGCAGAAAAATCAGAGATATACATGAATAAGAACTTGATTTTTGATATTTATGATGATTTCTAGATTTTGACTTGTTTGTGTTAAGTTGGAGCCTAAATAAAAGATAGAAAAGATGACATGAGACTTAAACCAATCAAATCAAAACACAATTTTATTCATCTGCACCAAAAATTATAACCATATGAATCGTATTGATTGTTTAATTTAAGATGAAAATGTTAAGGAGTATTGGAATATGATAATTGGGATGATTTCACTGAACATACTTCTGTATTTTGACTATATTTTGATCAGTAGGCATCCAAAGGAATGATTCTTAATTTAAATTGGACCAAAGACATAAGGCTACAATTTTCTGAAGAGATCCAATTTTAATTCTATCTCTAAGAATTTCAAAGTTTGACTTGAAGTTAAATAAAGGGTACAGTTATAGTTCAAAGAACAGTCCAAAGTAAATTGAGTATACCTTTTAGAGTACTGAATCAAATTGTATGATCTTGTTGTCATTAGAAACTTAAGAAATTGGAGAATGACTTTCTAGAAGGAAATGTTGCCTAATTGTATCATTTACCATATCAAAATGATCATGCAAAGTTGACCCGAAAGGATGTTGTTAGAAAACTCTGAAATGATCAATTGAGTTACGAAATTAGTTTCATGCTGTTTTATTGTGATCCAAACCCTAAGTACAAATTATATTTATGAGGGTTTTGATATATGAATGATATGATGAAAAGAATCACAATAATATACCCAAAATTATCATTGAACATGCATTGTGCATATTTTCTATGCATAGATGTCCATAAAGGAATACTTATACATTTATGCAAAAGTGTGATATATGTCAATGTGTTTTGTATGATATAGAGGAGCACATTGGACACCATTCAGACATTCCCAGGCCATCTAGACAATAGCATATTGGAGTGTAGTGTGAGTTAACTTAGATGATTTTCCTAGGATTGATTGAATTTGTTTAACTTTCAATTATTATATATTTGTGCTTTGTTTATGAATTCCGAACTTAAGGTCTGAGGAGTTTAATATTCAAGAATGTATTGGAAGTGAACTGCTTGCTTTGAATTTCTAATTGATATTTGTATTCTCAACGGAAGTTAAATGCCAGACTTAAGTCCGATGATTATAAGATTCTAATTGTGCATCATATGTGACTGTTATACATGGCATATTTTGTATTTGATGCATTTCATAAAATGCATGCTCAGATAAAGGCATTGTGACTGGAGTAGCCAGTATGAAAGCGCTTGTGCGTAGAGCTTTGCTATGTGATTTCTATTTCTTCAGGTAGAACTATGCTTTGTGATTCTGTTATGACTGAGCCCAATGGGCCATTATTTGTATATGTATGTGAAAGGCACCCGGTCATAACAATAATAACGAATCTAGAGTCTCATATGCATCTACATTTGTATAAAGACCAGTATGGTTCTGAATTCACAATGATAATATGATGTGCTATGATAATGTGAGTATTTGGATTATACATATTCTGAATGAATATATGTGATTTATGTATTTGCCTTGGGTGAGATCATCAATGATAGTTCACTCGTTGAGTTCGCAAAAATCATAAAAAAAATTGCCATGTGGCTTTTTAGGTTCAGAGGAGTTATCCAATTAGATCAATTGGAGTTCAGCCACTACAAATGAGCTGAGTTAGGGGTCGAGATCAGTTAGCACCTACGTATGTCTTCAATTAACTTATATTAAGCATTGCATTATGCAACTGTTGTATTATGTGCACATGAATTCTTAAATGTAATGACTTTTCTGATTGAATATGTTTGTATTGAAATGGGCCCAAATGAAATATGAGTTGCTTAAGATATGTCTGATGTATGAAAAGTTGTAATATGTTATTTTGATAGTCTTAATGCGCCATCCCTGGAGAGTATATTCTTGAATATCGTCTTTACGTTTGGGAATATGCACTATAAGAGTGGTGTGTTACATATACCACAAGGCTACCATCCAAATTTGTAATTTATGTTATAAGCTCTTAAGGATCTTTTCCAAGAATTAAAATAATTTTCACTAACTAGGAAATTGATCACCTAATTGCCCTAAAGGATGGAATTGAACCCATAAATGTAAAACCCTACATGTATGTATAATTTTCAAAAGGTTAAAATTGAAACAAAGTTTATTACATAATAAAATATGGGCTTATAAGATCAAACACTATTACATTTTCCTCTCATATTTTATTTGTTAAAAACAAAGATAAAAGATAGCATTTCTTTCTTTGACTATAAAGCCTTTAATATCATAACCATTAAATAGTAATTCTCATTTTTATAGTTAATGTTCCTACGAGTTTTATGGTGTAACTTAATTTTAAAAAATGATCTAAAAGTTGGTTATCATCACATTCAGGTACATCTTATGGATGTTCTTGAGATTTTATTATTTATTCATAATTGCCATTACAAATTCTAAATCATGCTTTTTAGTCTTTTTAATGTCCTATCCATATTTCATTCTATTACAAATTAAAATTTTTGTCTTTACCTATAAATTCTTATTAGTCTTGTTTAAAGATGTTTTGATTTAAAGCTCCAAGTAAACCATACAATATGAACATATTAAAACATAATTTGAAATATTGAAGAATAATTATTTTTTATTAAAATAAACAAAAGTGAATTTGTGTAACAATAAATAGAGTGCTTGGATCATATTATTAAATGTATAACATAAAATTGGATATAATAAAAATTGAACCAATAACTAAATAGTCTAAACCTGTTAATGTTTTTGAATTATATGGACTTTTAGGCCTTAAAGGATACTATAGAAAATTTGTACACAATTAGGCATCTTCACTTGACTACTCACAAATTTGTTAAAGAAAAGTAATCTTGGATAGCCTGAAGTGGTAGAAAAAGCATTCACCATTCTTAAGGAAGTAGTGATGTCTATACCAACTCTATCAATGCCAAAATTTTATGATCCATTTGTTAATTCTTACTCAATAAGGGAAGTTAATTGCATTTATTAGTTGAACTTTCAAAGAACATGAAAAATTATGGTCCTTTTATAGGGGATGTCTGTTTAATTCCACATTGGCTGGTACTGAGTGGTATATACCATACTAGCTAGGGAACAATACAAGGTAGGGACTTATATACTGGCATGTTTTGTATCATATCGGTTGGTACTTATGGTATTCATAATATCGATCAGTACTGGAAATTTTTAAAAATGTAGGGGTATATTTTTCTTAAAATTCAAGTCAGAAGTGGCTAGAGTGTTTTGGAAGTTCAAGAAAATGGTGGAAAACCAAAGTGACTGTAAAATTCAAATTGTGGGATCTGATAACAGGAAGGAGTTTAACCAAATTTGTGAAGATGCAGGCATTGAACACCAGTTGACAGCCCCTTACACTCCATAACAAAATGAAGTAAGTTAGAGATGAAATAGGTACATCTTAGAGATGACAAGATACATGCTACATAAGAAGAATTTACCAAAGAAATTCTAGGTTGAGGTAGCAAATACTACTGTTTTTATTCAAAATAGGCTTCCCACAAAAAGCAGTGAAGGATCAAACACTATTTAAGGCTTGATATGGTTACAAACCATCTCTGAAATTTCTCAAGGTATTTGGTTGTTTGTGTTTCATTTATGTTCTATAAAGCAAGCAAGATAAGCTTAATAAAGAGCATCACCGAGTATTTTTATAGGCTATAGTATAGTCAGTAAAGTCTATAAAGTCTTTCAACCACAAACTAGAAGTATTGTTGTTAGTAGGGATGTGCATTTTATGCAAGATGAAGAGTGGAACTGGGATGATGCAAAGAAGATGGATCAAGCCTCAAAAGATCTGAAGCTCAAGCTTCCTGTTTCAAACATGGAAGAATACGGAGATGAGAATCGGTAGATTGAGATTGTAGTTGATGTTCCTGTAAGAGGTATTAGACCAATCTCTAATATTTATGAAAGGTGCAGCATTGCTGTGAGTGAATCTGTAGATTATGAGGAAGTAAAAAATGATCAAAGTTGGATAACTATAATGAACGAGGAGTTATCTATGATTGAAAAGAACAAGGCATGGATCCTGGTGGAAAGGCCTTAAGACAGAAAGGTGATTAGAGTCAATTGGGTGTATAAAACTAAGCTAAATGCTAATGGTTCTGTTAATAAACACAAGGCAAGACTAATAGTGAAAGGCTATGCTTAAGTTTTTGGCATAGACTATTCGAATACCTTCACACCAGTTGCTCGTTTAGACACCATAAGGCTTTTACTTGTTGTAGCTACTCAAATGAATTAGAGAGTGTATCAACTTAATGTAAAGTCAACATTTTTAAATGGTGTTTTGCAGGAAGAATTTTATACCGAGCAGCCTGAAGGTTTTGATAAGAAAGAGAAGAGGACGAGGTGTTTCTTCTCAAGAAAGCACTTTATGGTTTGAAACAAGCACTAAGAGCTTGGTACTATAAGATAGACGATTATAGATGATTACTTATTGAGCTTAGGCTATGAAAAAAGTCTGCCTAAGGCTACTTTTTATGTTAAACGACAAGGAAATGATGTTTTGATATTTTCTCTTTATGTGATGATCTGTTATTGACAAGAAATGATACATGGTTGATTCAGAAGTTCAAAGGGAAATGATGAATTATTTTGAGATGACAGATCTCGGTCTGATGACCTTCTTTCTTGGAATGGAAATTAAGCAAGCTGAGCATCAAATCTTCATCTGCGAGAAGTAGTATACTAAGGATATCCTGAAGAAGTTTAAGCTTAAAGAATGCAAGGAAGTAAGCATTCCTATGAATCAAAAGGAGAAGTTGTGTAAGGAAGATGGTGTTGATAAAGTTAATGAGGGATACTATAGAAGCCTGGTTGGTTGCTTCATGTATCTTATAGCAACACGAAATGATATTTTGAATGTTGTAAGTACTTTTCTCGGTGATTGAACCCAAGTTTCCTATATCAATGGGTGAAAATTTTATGGTTCTTATTATATTTCTTGGCTCTTATTTTCGAATTTTGTGTTTAATTTAAATTTATGTAATTTGAGTGTAAAATTGTCACAAATAATTATTAATTGCCCTAAATTGATTTTTTTAGAACAATTGATACTGCAAACTACTATTTTTCATTGTAGTAGATTCAAGAAGTAGAGCCAAAGAATGAAGATCAAGATCACAAGTCAACAAGTCAATGAGGGCAATAGGTAAGTTTGTCGTGGTGATGTTGATGTTTCGCTACAACGAAATCTAAAAATCTACTGAAGACACCTTTCGAGAAAAGTTCTCCGCGGTGAAGATAATGTTTGTGCCACATCGAAAGATGAAGTTGACTAAAGAAATCTTTCGAGAAAAGTTCGCCGAGATGAACTTATCCTCTATTCGCAGTGAAAGCTTCAAATTGACACAGAACCAGACCATTTTTAGCAAATTAAGCAACCCGATCCATCAACTCGTTTTATGACAAAGATCTATTTTAGGCTAACTTGCAACAAAGAGATAGAGGTGAGACCTCCATACTGTTATTCATCATCCCATACAACTCCATCTTCACGCACACACACCATTGTCTTCTCTCATCCATACCATTTTCTTCCACTTTCCATCATCAACTGCTACCATGGATATCTCCAGTAGGTTCTTGTTTATGAAGTCTCATGGAGCTATGCATGGCTAGGCACCTCTCTCTTCCTGAAGATGTAGCAATGGATGGAGTTCAATGGGCTTAAAAGGGGACTAACTTAATCCATGTTCATCTATGATTGATAAAATCCTAGGTTTAGGATTTGTAATTTTAATTGCACATTCTTGATTAGAGTTTAATCAAATGTTGGATATTCAATGTGTGGTTTGGATTGTTGACGTAAAACTTTGATCAATAAATATATGAAGTCTCATATATGTCCATTTGTGATCTTGTTGAATCTCTTTTATCTTGTATAGTTGTCTTTGATCTTAAGTTGATTTTAGATCCCAAAGCAGCTTATTGCATTGACTTACCCACTACACGCACTAAGGGCATTTAACAAGGTCTTAAGAAATGGAGTTCATTAATTAAGAACTTAGACTTAAAGAGTTCTTTAAGGTTTACCCATTTGAAACTTAGTGATTTCCACTCCCATTAAAAAATCAATTTCAAACTATGATAGGTAAATCCCATTTTTAAGAGGATACTATCCATATTTTATCATTTGTCTTAATCATCCCGTTTTCTATTCCCACTAATCAAAACATATGATTTACGCATTTTTCTTACAAGTCCATTCAATACAGTTAAGGTTTCGAAAGATCAAAACCCCCTCCTTACCAAATTAGCTTGCATTTTATGACATATAGGTTAGCTTAAGTCCATTTTTTAGGTTCCGATTAAGTGAGATGACCTGAGGTTGCATCCTATATTGCAATCCTTGGTTTATATTTTTGATTTGACCTCTAAGGGTATAAACTAAGGTTCGGATCAAAATGGCACCGTTGCCGGGAACCAATCAATTGATTCTCTAGGTTAGCTTTGGTCATTTTGCTGCTACGTGAGGATAGGGGTCTTTTATTTAGCTTGTATTCTAGATAGTTTATCTTCATACTTGTCAATAGTATCGAATTTCATTTTCTTTACATAGCATAAAAATTTTGAAAACAAAAACAAAAAGTATACTGAACTTTTTGCATTTTTCATACTTAGCATTTTTGCACCCACTTAGTTTTGAACATTTCTTGATTATTTTTTGACACATACATACTTTACTTACACACATACTTTCATATATACCTTCACACACCTACACACTTGCATCCATCACATCTCATTCTTTTGTTTGACTTTGTGTGATTGCAAGTAAATTTTGTTACATTTTATTTTCATTTGAATAGTTCCCATGCATGCCCCGAAAAACCAAACTTCTTCCCTGAAATTGAGAGACGTTTGAGAAAAATTAAAAAGGAGAGGAAAGAAAAAGAGAGAAGCAAAGTAGTTATTGAAGAGGAATGTAGTTAGCCAAGCAATCAGAGTGAATCATTAGAAGGAGTGATAATGGCTGAGAACCTAGCTTTTCTGAAAAACCTTAACGTTAATGCTAATAAACCTAGGAATGGTGATAATGGAGGTAATGGGGAGTAGAAGCGAGTTGGTAAGAATAACAGAAATCAAAGAAGAAGGACCATTAGGGAAGCAACTACCTTTGATGTGAACTATGACCCATTTATTGCTACTTGTACTAATTTTGAAGTGAATTTTAAAGTTAAAGGATTACTCATTAACTCTCTTCCTAAATTTCATGGCTTGACAGGAGAAGATCCCTACATCCATTTGCAATCTTTCTCCATGATTTGTCACAGTATTAATCCTATGGGAGCTTCACTTGATCAAGTACTATGGAAGGTTTTTCACCTATCCTTGGAGGGAAAAGCAAGGGAGTAGTATATGAGCCTCCCAAGACATGTGGTAAATGCCTAACATAATTGTGCCAATCTACGAAAGGCATTCCTAGAGAAATATTTTCTAGCCTCCAGAAAATAT
>JANSVA010041369.1:0-13579 GCA_025504915.1 Erythroxylum reticulatum | reverse complement strand
CATTGTTATAAACTCCTGAGTTAGGATTTATGCTTTGTAGTTAGATTTTTCTTTATTAGAGTTTAATCAAGAGTTGATCAATGTATTGTGTTATGGATTTGTTTATGTAGAACTTGGATGCTCAATATATGAGGTTTCATATATGTCTTGCTGGTGATTGTGTTAATTCTTTTTATCTGCCTAGTTGTGTTTGATATTGATATTATGCTTGATCCAAATTGACCACTTGCATTAACTTGCCTATTACAGATACTAAGATGCATTCAATAAGGATTTAAGAAATGGAGTTCATTGATTAAAAACTTAGACTTAAAGAGTTCTTTAAGGTTTATCGTTCGAAAACTTCCTGAATTTCGCTCCCAAAAGATTTGTTTTGAACTATGATAGCCAAAGTTCGTTTCTAAGAGGATTTTATCACATTTGATCATTGTTTGAGTTTTCACTTTTCATTTCCCAAAAATCCAAAAACACCCTTTTCATACACTTTTATTTCATTTACTTTAATCAAAACAATCCAAAACCCCACTCTTAACTAATTTAGTTTGCATTTCATGACAATTAGACTAGCTTAGATCATTTGCTCTAGGTTCCGATTAAGTGAGACGACTCGGGGTTGCACTCTATATTGCAATCCTTGGAATTAAATTTTTGATTCAGTTTCCAAAGGAGTGATCCAAAGAATCAACCACACACTAATCACTTATCAATAACAAATCTTACTCCAGCTCAAAATTATTCAATTAACAGCTCATACTGTATCAATCCAGAAACTTTTACGTTATTACACATATAGTCTTAGTTCTTTCCCAATTTAAGAACATGAAATTGACATATTTTTTTGGCATAAATCCCTAAGCATATTCTGGAAAAATGGGATATTACAATTCTCACCTCCCTTAAGAAATTTCGTCATCAAAATTCTTATCTGAATAGTCAAATAAGTAGGGGTACTTATTTCTCATGTTCTCCTCCATTTCCTATATGTCTTCCTCACTCGAATGATTCTTCCAAAGGACTTTCACCAATGGAACTGATTGATTTATTAAAGAAAAAAAATCTTCCTCCACTAAAGCAAATGAATTTGTATTTATAAAACACATTGAGATGTTATAAAATTAATTTTATTAGTATTATTCTTAGAAAGGATTAGATTAAAGAATTACTTGGTGTTTCTTTCAACCTCCTTTATCCAATTTACCCTTTCTCTTTGCTACTGAAGTGTGGATTGATTCTCTATTGATTTTATGTAACTATATAAAGTCTACTTCTTATTTCTTATAAGCTCCTCATTTCCTGGGTTTTTAGCTAATTCCTCATGGATAGATGAGAGTTTTTCCATTGCTAGATTTACAACCTATTTAGTGTTTCCCATTCTCTTAGCATTTAACTTCTTGAGTTTATTCATAATGCTCTTCAGCTTTTGCACATATATAATTTCTTTGTTGCCCCAAATATTATATTCCATCCCTTCCCATAAGTAGACAAAAAAAACCCTATTATTAGCCATGTAATTATTAAACCTAAAAGGGAAGTTCTTTTTACTAGTCTTGAATATCTCTTGAATTTTGATTGGGTATGATTAGAGAATTTTGATTGCGTATGATTAGAGAACATGTGATTCATAAAACAAACATTTCTTTTTTCATATTGGATTAACCATTCAGCATTTACCATAGCCTTATCCATTTTTTTATGTCCTAATTAGAACAACGCTTATTGCTTTATATAAAGACACTACCCTCAATTCTCAAATTAAATAATTTAAGCTTCTTTATACAATTCTTTAAATCCTCACTATAATTTCTTAGGTTGTATTTTCCATCAGCCTTAGATTTGTAGAGGGTGTTATTATAGTCCTTTATTACTGTCCAAAGACCCTTTATAGATGTTTGGATCCCTTCCAAGCTCTCCTAAAGTAGTTTCCTTTGAAAATCTAGATTTTAACTATATATAATCGAAGCATATAGCATAATGCCCTCTTAGGTGAAATGAGTTTCAGCATGATCATTTTATCTTCTTCAAACTATATAACCAACACTCTACTAACATTGTACGATACATTTATTTTACCATAATGGTGATGTAGGAGGTTAGAAAGAAAGTTCCATTGAGTCTCCTATTATACTAACCTCTCTATATTTTTCTACCTTATTTTAGTTTTCAAATTACTAAGAATGAGTAACTTTTCTTCAATGAAAAATTCTCAAAAATCTTGCTTCTTTCTTAGGCGATTTAAGCCTTTAAAGTTCCACACTATGATATTCCATAACTTCCTTATTTGCATCTTTCTTAGGATGTTCTATTGAAGTGTTCAAATTTTGATATTGTAAGGTGCTACCTTGTTCCATTATTGGATCCCTCTCATTTAAATTCTTGGTTAGAATATCTTTAATAGTTTTTAAGGATTCTCTATTTACCATTCTTTTATCTACTTTCTTTGGATTGACCTCGGTTTATACTTTATTAGTAGGGGGTTCGACATTGTGCTTAATACTCTTTTGCTTGTTAGCACCCTTAATTATACCTTTTAGTTCTTCTATTCCTATAATCTTAGCATAATTCCTTTTCTAAAAAATCTTCCCCACTTCCTTGTATACATTTCCTTAATCTTTGAGGGAAGTTTTCCACTAATAAATCACCAAAATGGAGTATTTATATAGGTAGTTATCCAAGCAAAGCCTTATGAAGAGTATACTATCTAAAAGATTTGTAGAGAGTTCAGTGCTTATGAATATTTTTATAAACCCTATCATCTTCTTCCTTGCTATGATTTCATCCATATAGATAGGTTTTCCCAAGTAATAGGCTAACATGCTTAATCCTTTAGTTTTCTAATATTCTAAGGGAACATTATGTATATGTTACCTATATGGTAATGTTATCTTGCTTCACCTTTTTCATGATTAATGATGAATTTCTAACTTTACAGGAATATAGAATGCTAATAGAGATGCTAGGGTTAATCCTTTGATGGCTTCTTTAAATGAGACAATGGTGAAGAAAATGAGTTTCTCTTTGGAGAGAAGTATTTTAATTGTATCTTATCTCCACTAGAAGTAGAAGAAGGTAGAGATCATCTTGTAAGAACCTGTAGGGAGCTTATAGAATTGGTTCAAGAAGAAGGTCTGACAGATCTAATTTATAGGTTGATTTTTCACTTAAACTAACAAACAACAAAGAGATTTGTTGATAAAAAAAGTTAGATAGAGTGATAGTAATTCAATACTAGCTTAAACATTTCCCACTTTCTTTAGCCCATTTTGGTGATAACATTTGTTCTAATCAGTTTTTGGATAGATATCTTGAGTTTTTTCCCTCCAAAACATTAGGAACTCTTCTCAATTTTTTCAATGGCTTAGCATAAAGATCAAGCTTCAAGAATTAGTTCTTGCAAAATAGAGTATAGAAGTGAAAGGCTATAAAGCTTTTCAAGTTATGAAGAAACTTAAACTCGTTAAGGCTGTAACTAAGGAGTTTGCTAAAGAACAAACTAAAGGAATATCATAAGTAAAAGAATAATATAAGAATTGCGCAAGAAAATTGCTATAGATATCCTCAAAATAATTCTATGAGAATATTATAGAATCAAAGATTGAAGGAGTACTAGGAGGCTTTATCCTTCCACAATTATGTTTTAAAACAAACATCAAGGACCAATTGGATTAGAGATGGAGATACTAACTCCAAATTCTTCCACTCTTCTATCTTAGCTAGAAGAAACCAAAACAAGATTATTACCCTCTTTAATACATTAAGACAAGATGTTCACAAGGTCTAGAAAGACTCTATCATAGGAAACTAGACCACCTACGCATTGGTAAATGAAAACCACCTTGTCTGGATTAGAATAAATAAAAATGTTAATTCAAGTTGCCATTTGCCTTGAAGTAATTCACAAATGCTACTAACTTTCCTAAAATAAGGGGGATTTATTGCCTACTAATAATAAAAGCAGTAAGCAATAGTTATAATAAACCCATATAACTAATCATGTCTTTCATACTGATTAGAAAAAGTTATAAGAGACTGCACTGAATTTCTTCGTCTGATGGGATCTGAAAATGACAATATCCCCAGGGAATTCAACATTAGCAAATTCTTTGAAAGTTTATCAGTCAGGAGATAAAGGAATATATGGACTCACCCATTACACAATAGGAGATTAAAAAGTTATACTTGGTTTGCATCCACCTAACACCTCAGGACCTGATGGATATTCTGTTAATTTCTTTTAGAAGACTTGGGATATCACTGGTAAACTATTCACTAAGGATGTATAGGAATCTTTTACTTCTTCTTATTTGTTGAAGGAAATGAACCAAAATTTCATTTATCTTATTTATAAAAAGAACAATCCCTCATCCATGGTGGATTAAAAGCCTGTATCTTTCTATAATATTTTTTATAAAGTAATTGTAAAGATTCTAGCAAAAAGATTAAAACTGAATGTTAAGGATTTCATTCATTCTGCTCAAAGTGCATTCATCATTGGGAGATCAATAGAAGATACTTTATTGCTCATACAAGAACTAATAAAAGACTACATCTTAAGTAGAGCTATTAGAAGTTGTTCATTTAAAATTGAGTCCTTCAAAGATTTTGACACCATCAGATAGAAGTTCATTAAGTCTTCTTACAAGATGGAGGAAGTTTATTAAGTCTTTTTACATAATCTTGGATTCCTATAGAATTTGTTAAATGGATAATGGAATGCATCACTATAACTTCTTTTAGAATTCTTATTATTGGAGATCCTACTCTAATCTTTATAAATACCATGGGAATAAGGCAATGGGATCCTTTTTCCCCTTACATATTCATACTAGCTATGGAAGCTTTATTCAAGATGCTCAACAAACTCATCTCTTATAATGGCATGTTTCAATATCATCATACATGTAAAGAGCTAAGGATCACACATTTGATATTTATTAATGATCTTATAATGATATGTACTATTGAAATAATATTAGGTATTTTAGAGTTATTCTCAGCTTGTTCTGGATTGAAGGTTAATGCAAACAAAAGCAATATGTTCATTTCTTCTGATATGAGGAATCAATATGAATTGAGCAAGGGATCTAGCTATGGAATTAAATCTCCACCATGCAAATATCCTGACATTCCCATTACTATTACTAAGCCAAAATTTAGGGACTAAATTCCTCTGAATGAAACATACAAAGCAAGAATCAATGTTCAGAAAAACAAGTTTTTATCCTTCATTGCTAAGATCACTCTGATTAATTCTATCTTAAATAATCTACATGAGCATTGGAGTTCTCATTTAATTTTTCCTAAGAGAGACATCAAGGAGAATGAGAGATGTATCAAAGCTTTCTTATGGTATAGAAAGGAAGAAAACTCAAAAGGTGCAAAAGTTAAATGGGAAGAGATATATATGCCTAAGAAGATGGGATAGTTGGGAATTATCCCTCTCTCTCTTATGCAAAATTTCCTTTTAAGTAAAAGTATTTGGAGATTATATATTGATAAAAAGATCTTTATGGATCAAATAGATTAGTGACCTTTAGCTAAAAAACCAGAATTTATGGCATTTAGAAATAAACAAGGAACTTGGTACTTCTTACATATGTTGAAAATGAGAAACCCTTTATACCTTTAGATTAACAACAAGTTAGGGAATGATGAAAAATGTTTGGTTTTCGTATGACAATAGGATTGATCATAGTACATTATTTATGAGAAATGATCTCCTACACTTAGAGGAATCGAATTCTTTTAAATGCTAGAGTTTCTTCGCTCATACTATATAGAGTCTGTCATTGTAACTTTAGAGACTCCTCTTCACTCTCTAATTATCTTCCTTAGATTCATCATTTGCATAGAGAATACAAAATCATTTGGTTAGCTAATACTAATGTTTATTTCAATAATGAATCTTATTCTAAAATTTATAGAAGTAATTTAGAGAATGTACCATCGTATGAGATATTATGGAAACAAGCTTTGAATCCTAAAGCTTTATTAATTAGCTGACTAGTTATAAAAATAGGATAAAAAATAAGGATAAGTGATTTATATCGTGAGATTATACTTGTGTCTTATGCAAGGAAGAGGAGGAAGATATCAATCATAACTTTTTCTAATGCAGGTTCTTTAGAATAAAGAGTTACATATCTTACTTAAGTATTGTTAAGCATATGAATAGGATAGTGTTGTGGCATAGGTTACTAAAAAGTTGAGGAACTTAAGCAAAATAGTATGTCACTTAAAACTGCTTTCATTTCAACAATCTATTCAATATGAAGAGAAAGAAACAACAAATTATAGAAAGGGGAAACTTGATTTAGCACATCGTAACACTACTCAAAATAACTAGACCTGTAATTATAGCAGTGGTGAGTCTAGATCGATCCTACAGAAAGTGCTCAGTTAGCTTTTGTTAAGAAAATAATCAATGTTTAGGTTATGGAGGGTTTAGTTTGGCTCAAATGAGAAGATAAAATGAAACTAAACTAAGAAAAACAAATTAAGGATAACATTTAAAGATGTTGAAAAGTGATTGATTCATTAGGTACCCAGTCATTGGTTCAATATCGGCCTACACACAATCAAACATACTTTATTGAATTGTTGTTTTCCTACTTCTCCTAGCAATTAATAATCATAGATTAACATTAAACTCTGCTAACCTCGATTTTCCCTTAGGTCATGTTTAATTAAGAGAAACTCATTAATTAAACCTAGCTATCAAACAACCTGGGATACGATCTCTAGATTTAATTGGATAACGACATGATGAATTAGGAAAATAAATTAACCAAGGCAACAACCAAATATGCTCACGTCATTTAACTTAGATTATGTTATAACAATGATTTGACACCAATTGGAAACATAACAATTATGGATTATATCCCTAATGATCTGAAACCATTAGTTGCTATAAATGAATCAACATAATAATTATGGATTATATTGAAGATTCTAGCAATATCCAAACACAACAATTACAAATTATGTTCAAGATTCTAACAATAGGTTCATATATAAACAATATAATAATAACAAGAATAAAGATCATTCACACATAAAAACCTAAATCCATAAGCATAGGATAACATAATCAATTTATAAAAGGAGAAAGAACAGCAAAAATAATGAAAGAAATGCTTAACCAGGTTCTTTGATATCGATATCTCATCTGAACTGGGTCAAGAAAGCCCAGCCCTCCATAGGTCTCCAAAGGATGAGAGTTCTGCCTATGTGACTAACATGCTCACACCTATGACTTTTATGTCATGGACGTGAGTCATTTCCAACACTCTTCATTCTTTATGTTTTCAACATATACTCTTCATGTTGTGCCTTTTCTTGTATCCTCTTGTATCTTATGAAGACAAGTGAGTATGATCTTAAGAAGACGATTCAAATATAGTGCTTTTGACTTACTTTGGCTCTTTCACTTTTAAATTTTACCTAAAACCAAATATGAACTAAATTGAAAGTATTAAGCATTGCATATCATTAAACACTAAGTGTTATAGAATAAATGCATAATCAATTGCCCACAATCATTTTCTCACGCACTTAGCTTTTGACAGTCTTTGGGAAAAACATAATAATCAAAATCATAGACCCAAAAACATTTACTCATTTCCCATATGTGCAAATAATATATAGTTATAAGAAAAGATTAATAACTTTCAAAAACCATAGTACGAACAAAATATTCAATGCTTCTACTCGTCATCAATCAACATTCATCATGTTTAGAAATTGAGCTATTTAGAGGTAGACTTCGACAAAATGTGTTTAAATAAGATATCTTTATAGGTACACTAAAAAAACTATTCGTGATCATGACATTCCACAACTTTGCAAATCATTTCATTTCTCCACCACTAAGATTCACATACATCATCATGAATTAAAGAAATTTTCAAGATGTAATATGGATAAGGGTAAAGTGAGATGCATTTAGATAAAGTAGCATAAAAGCCATCAAAGGTAGTGCAATAAGAAAAACACTCAATATACCCTCAAGCGTAAAAATCAACATTCACTCACAGTTGTGTACATTAGTTATAAAGAATGCAAAAACTATGTTTTCTAGCTCAAATTCAAACTCTCACTCCATAAACCACATGAAAAATAAGCAACTAGAAGGAATCACTCATATAATTGATGATAATACATTAAAACTACAAGGAGTGATCCTTCAAAGCCACATCTACCTCATATGCATCATATTTAAATTACCCATTCCATAAAATTTTAGGAGGAGACATTAATCATAAATAACTTTGCAAAACAATTGCCTTTCCTCCTAGATACTTTTATTTCAACATTTTTTTCTTTTCTCTCTATTTTTCTTTTCCTTTTTCTTTTTCTTTCCTTTTTCTTTTTCTTTTCTCTTTTTCTTTCCTTTTCTTTTCATTTAAAAATTGAAAGAAGTCACATCAACATAGGAATTTCATTGACAAGACATAAAATAACATCCCAATAATTATAACTATCCCATATATATGCACAACCCCACATCCTCTTGTACATCCACAATCATTAACAATCAACAAATGTTCCACTTGTTTTATAGTTTGGGTAGGGCATTTGGTTAGGTTTAAATCATGTAATGTTGTTAGCATAAAAAGAAAGGCTAATAAACCTCAAGGTATCTTAACAGAGGGAAAATTCACATCAAGGGTAGGTTATTTGGCTAATTTAGTTTATAAAAGGAAAGAATGCCTATATCATTCCACGTTAATTTATGTGAAAAAAGTGGTCTTGAATAGAAAGGCAAAGCAAAGTCAGGATGTACATGTCATGAAGGTCACACATAAATAAAAGAAAATGAGACTGATATGGATCTTTCAGTCTAATAAGGCTCAAAATCTGACTGACTTTTGTCTACCATTAGTTAATACTCTTCTAAAGATAATGTAGATTGATCAATCACAATAACAAAAGTACACACTAAAGTCACAATGAATTTTTTTAGTCAATTCATGCTTTGATCATGACTATATAATCCTATAAGTAATAAAAAAAGAACATGTTTATGTGTTTCTTTGGTTCTCTCTCTCTTTTATTGAAAACTTAAAAACACGTAAAAACAAACAAATTTACAAACACATATATATATAAGAAAGAAATTTGAAAATGTAAAGGAAAAAAATTAACTTCCCTTAGGTTACCTTCCAAAAAGGGCTTTGCTTAGTGTCGCTGGCTCATCTCTATAATTTCCTTAGGTGATAAAATTATGATCTTCAGGTCTCACATGCACTTCCTCCACTTGAGGTTTTTCAGGATAAGGCCGAAGTTGATGATCATCCACCTCTAGCATCTTCCTTATCTTCAAAATCTCAATCTTTACTGAGTCTATGCACTCTAGAAAGATCTTAAATGTCTGTTCACCTTTTTTTTCCTCATTTAATTCCTCCAATCTGCTATGTAAAGGTGAAGGATTAATATTAAAATAATAAGGGACTCAACATTTACCTTTGAACTAGATGATATTTCCTTTTCTGCTTTGAGCTACTTCTCCACTTCTCTGACATAAGAAATTCCTCAAGTATTACTCTCAAGATTCTCAAGCTCATTTTCTTTTGTTTATGTGTGACCTTCATGACATGTACATCCTGACTTTGCTTTGACTTTCTAAACTGAAACAGTACTTGTCCACTAATATCGACTAGGTATACCTCGGGTTGATATGGCTGCTCCTCTTGACTTTGTAATGCTAAGAGGTTAAGAATTTCCATCATTTGACCCACTTGGCTTGCCAAGTTCTAGAGTCTAGATGTTGTATCTTGGTGGTATTATATCATTTCCTATTAGAACTGCTTAATTTGCTACTATAAACCCTACCGAAACTACTATACACCCTATTGAAATTGGAAAGTACTAGCATTCAAAATATTATTCAATTCTTCCAAAGATGTACCTGAGTGTTGTTGGCTCTCCAAAATTTGGAAACTAGACCAAAATTCCCTTTCCTCTTATTAAAATTGTAAAGTATTCTGTTGAAGTTGCTGTATACCCTAAGAGGATTTTGGTATATGTGGGAATTGCAGTGTGTTCTACAAACTATCAAGGAAGCAATTCTGTTGATTATCCCATCCATAACTAAAGTTCATATGATTAGTTCAAACTTGGTTATAAGATTGGGAATATGAGTTATATAAAAAGTTTCTTCCTTCCATAATTTTTTTTCACAAATACTAAACAAAAGTGAAAAGATTAAAAATTACTAAAAAAACCAATTATAAACAAAAACATACAAAACACTAATTAAAATCAAAAACTAAACCTAAAGCTCCATATTCCCTAGCAACGGAGCCAAAATTGACATAATGCATCACAACACTACTTAAAATAACTATAGTAGTGGTAAGTCTAGGTCAATCCTACAAGTAGTGTTCAGTCAGCTTTTGTTAAGAAAATAACCAGTGTTTAGGTTATAGGGGGTTTGGTTTGGTTCAAATGAGAAAATAAAATGAAACTAAACCAACAAAAGCAAATTAAAGAAAATATTCAAGGATGACGAAAAGTAATGAATTCATTAGGGACCCGGTCATTGATTCAATCTTGACCTACACATAATTAATTCATTGAATGGTTGTTCTCCTACCTTTTCCTAACAACTATTAATCACAGGTTTACAATAACCTCTATTAACCTTGGTGTTCTCTTAGGTCATGCTTAATTAAGAGACGCTCGTTAATTAAACCTATCTATCTAAAATGCTAGGATATTATATCTACATTTAATTAGATAATTGCATTATGAATTAGAAAAACAGATTAATAAAGGCAACAACTACATAAGCTAAGGTTGTTTAACCTAGGTTATGTTATCATTAATGATTTGACACTAATCAAAAACACAACAATTACGGATTGTATCCTTAATGATCCAAAACCATTAGTTGCGACAAATGAATGTCAACATAACAATTACGGATTATATTGAAGACTTTAGTAGTATCCAAATATAACAATTATAGACTGTGTTCAAGAATCTAACAACGGATTCATACATAAACAATCTAAAACTAAAAAGAATAAAGATCATTCATACATGAAACCCCAAATCCATAAATGCTAGACCCCGATTCTGAAGCCTAGCATTCAGAGTCATTAAACTGAAACAGTACTTGTCCTCAATTATATTGAACTTGTTTCGGGACAATTGGCATAACTTTCTTCATGAATATGAAATTAATGTCATTTCAGGACGATTTTAAAGAGGACTTCGAGGTACAAAACTTTTTTGAAGATATGGAAGTGAGATTTTGTCACCTAAAGGGTCAGAACTAGACCAGACAATATAAGATGATCAGTACATAGAAGAAGTTTCAGTCTAAGACGTGTTTCGAAAAATTGGCATAACTTTCTCTAGAGATATTAGATCAAAGTCATTCTTTGATAGTTCAAGATAGGACTTCAAGATATACAACTTTCATGCAGATCTTGAAGATAGATTCTATCATATACAAGGTTAAAATTGGAACAGAAAATGTAAGATGAACAGTACTTAGAAGAAATTTCAATCTAAGAACTATTATGAAACAATTAGTATATCTTTCTCTAGAGATATCAGATCAAAGTCCTTCTTAGATGGTTCTAAAGAGGAATTCATGATATGCATCTTTTATCAAGACCTAGAAGATAGATTATGTCATCCACAGGGTTAAAACTGGACCAGAAGATGTAAGATGAACAGTACCTAAAAGAAGTTTCAGTCTAAGACCTATTTTGGAACAATTGGCATATCTTTCTCTAGATATCAGATCAAAGTCATTCTTGATGGTTCAAAAGAGGACTTCAAGATCTACAACTTTTATGAGACCTTAAAGATATATTCTGTCATCTAGAGGTTCAAACTTGGACCAGAAGACGTAAAATGAACAGTACCTAGAAGAAATTTAAGAATAGTGTACTAAAAGAAGTTTCAGTCTACAGTGCATCAGAAAAAGTTTCTACACTCTCCAGAGCCTCTCTACTTATGAAGATCATAACTTTCAACTCTGATGTCTAAAAATTACATACTATATACCGTTTGAAAGATAAAAAGACAAGATACAACTTTCGAGGAAAAAACTTGATCTAATTTAGTATAGATCAATATAGTTTTTCTCCTAAAGTTAGAATACGAAAATTTACCTCTATGGAAGACTTGAAATTTGCATTATGCAAACTTGGAATGTCCTGAGCATAACCATTCAACTACCAAATTGACTTCATTAAACTCTCAAATCTCAAATCATTTTACTCATCACATCCAACTACATTTGATCATTCATAATTCCTATCTTTCTTTTCCATAACATCTCACTTATGTGTGTGTGTATATATATATATATATATATATCAACAATTCATCTTCAAAATCATCAACTCAAATTAATAACTTCTTCAAGTATATCTAATATCTGCTCACATCATCCACACACCATTCATATTTTATTAACATCAAAATAATAAAGTTTTACAAATCTTTAACGGCATGTCAAGCCCCAGTACATCATCTTCTCAAATTCTCAAATTACAAAAGATTCTTGAACAAATAAACTTTAAATGCAACTAAAACATTGTGCTTTCCCAAAACCAACTCAAAATACAAAATAAACAAATCTGGAGTAATTCCCTTAGGCTCTTGATCACTTGATCTCTTAGCTATCACCTGAAGATGGGACAAAAAGGGGGTGAGCTTGAAAACTCATAGGTAATAGTTTATAACGGAGAATAAGCAAAATTGTTGAAACGTTCTTTTGTCAGAGAAGATTCATATTGAATTCATAAAATGCATAGTTGTTGAATTCTTAAGTCTAGCTCAACACTCATAATTAAACATGATCACATCAGCATAGCATGTGCATTTAACCATCAAAGCATAACATTCAATTATGCACCATTCTTGACAATTCAAAGATGCAATGCACAAATAAACAACTCGAGGGTTCCATAGAAACAGAATGAAGAAACCGAAGTTTACACCATGAAAAGAATAAGTCCACTTTTTTAGAACTCATATACCATAAGCGGGTAGCTAGGAGAAGGCTCTTGTCAACATGCATGTCACGAATAGAATGGTTCCACTCTCACCCAAATAAAACCACATATTATGCTCAAATCATTTCATGTTCCTTTTCTTTTATAAAAAATGCCATTACAATTTTTAAGTCATAACATAAAATGTTTCAAAACCATTTTCCCTTTCATCATCAAAATTTATACACCAACATGTAGCAATTTCTCAAACCACCCAAAAACTTTAAAAGCAACATTTATGAAGTAATTGAAATCATTTTATTTTCTTGATTTGGAAAAGCATTAATAGCTCATAACTCTATTATAAACATGTAACCCACCTTGATTTCCTTGCTTAAATACTTGTTTAAGATGCTTCTTCTTTTTCTCCTCTTGCTTTTCTTAATCCCCTTATATATTAACAAAAATCCCACTCAAAAAGGTTTTCAATTGAAAATCCCATAAAGCACAATCACTAAAATTGGTGCTAGAATATTTAAATCTATGCATTTTCTAAACTCCATAAACTAAAATCCTTCCAAAAATCTAAAAGATTCAAAATGATCTTACCTTGATTCTTC
>JANSVA010041322.1:0-13580 GCA_025504915.1 Erythroxylum reticulatum | reverse complement strand
ATATAGATAATTAGAATATATAGAAATAATTAGAATATAATAAAGATATATATAAACTAAAATGGATAAGATATAAACAAAAAAGCTAAATTAAATAATCTAAAACTTTACAATATGACAATGGACTATTTTGTAATTTTTAAAAAATTCAGGGAATATTTTATAAATTTAAAAGATTACCTGAAACGGTACCCTATATTAACCGGTACCAGTACAATACCGTACCAGAACCTAATCCGATACCAAATCCGATACGGTATTCATAACATTGGGTTTAGACCTTTTTTTAGTTTTAATCATTTATTTAAACTAAAATCCCTTTCAGTAAAATTTTTAAATAAAATTATGAAATTATTCGAATTTCGAATTGAACTCAAAGTACAATTTTTTAAGACCAGTCTAGTCCTATTCATTGGCAACTCGATGTCCACCCATAATCTATAGATCCTTTAAAATAATTAAATTGTCTCTTTTTGTGTAACCTCCTAACAAGAAACAATATATTTTAGTTACTTATAGATTCCTTACAATTTAAGTGGAAACAAAAAATTCAAAGGCTACCTTAAAGATCCCCATTTTATTTCTACAATCTAATTGGAAACAAAATATTCAAAGGCTACCTTAAATATCCCCATTTTTTTTATAAATACATGATTACGAGACTGCTTTTTCCCATATTGTGAAAAGAACCATAAGTAACCTCTAAAATTTTTTCACTTTAATATGCATACCATTCTAAATAATCAAATCCTTAGTCCTTAATCAAACTTTTAAAAGATTTTTAATTAAGAATTAAAATGGATCAAATTTGGACAGGATATAATAGTTTCCATACTTATTGTTACTTTCAAAATTCATTTTTTAAATTAAAAGATGGATTATTAATAGATAAAACTAAATCAAAAATATTACAAGAGATCTTAGCTTGCCGCCAACTCTCATAAAGAGAGATTACTAATAATTACAATGGTAGGGAATAATCCAACAAAATATAAAACATGAATCTCATTGAAGCAGTTGAGATGGAACTAGTAGCACTAAGTTCGCTGCATGTTCACGGATAATGAGTGCTGCGCATTTTTGGCATAGAGATGAGCTTTGAAAAGGTTAACAATTTGATCTGCAAGCTTATATTTTGCCTCCTTACCTGTAATTCTGCGGCTATTTCTTTCTTTCCAAATGGTGTATATTGTGACTATGAATGTGGCTTTGAATAGAGAAGCATTAGTTTTCCTAGTTTCCAAATTACAAACAACCCAGCTCAGTGAGTGATTCTAGTCGTAACTATAATTGCTAATAGGTAACAGGTGCAAAATTCTAACTCCATATAGCTTTGGAATACTGACATTGAAAGAAAAGGTGGTCTCAATTCTCAACAATTATGTCATAACAGAAACATGTGGTATCTTTATGTCTATACCGTTGACTCTTTGTTTGGAGTCGATTCCTAATTGCTAGCCATGTTATAAAGGAAGCCTTGGCTAATAGAATTTTCCACATGAGTGTAAACCACAAAACCTCTAAAGAGTGATCAGTGAACAATTGATGGTAAGATCATGTAGAGAATAGATTTTTCGAAGTCAACTTCCAAAAGATAACATCTTTATGGACAACATCATTTATTTAAGGAAGATAATTCAATAGAGTGTGAAATCCCCTAAATTCATCATGTGATACACCATTAGTAATCAGGGCCAAGACTTTATAATTGAGTGGCAGTCAGTTTTTTAATTGTTGGAGATCAGGAACTTGGGAAAGAGGGTTTATAACAAGCCACTTTTCGAACCAAAACCACATCATAACACCATTACCAATTCGATGTTGAATGCAAGAGTAGATAGCCTCCCATTGTGCCATTATCTGTTTAAAAATGGCAGAACCTATCTAGGTTGCTAAAAGTTGGTAGACTTTAAGTAATATTCATGGATCCATAATGTGTCAGTATTAGTGTACAATTTCCACTGCTTACATATCAAGACTTTTTGTATTTGTGTTATGAAAATGATTTTAAGATTCCCTTTCTTTTTGAGAAGTTGATATCATGCCACTTGATTTTAGTTCGCTTGGAATTGACAGAGGTGCTAGTCCATCAAAAAATTTTCATAATTATGTCCAGCTCCTTAATAGCTTTCTTGGGTAGAGCTATGTGCGCAGTCCAATAGAGATGAAGGCTACTGGGAACCAAAATAATAAGGGTTTCCTTGGTAGCATAGGATAATAATCGATTTTGCCAAGCTATGAATCTCGATTTCACTCTTTCAATAATAGGAAGTCGGTCTCTTTATTTAAGTTTAGAGGTAATGGGAACTCTCAAATAGTATAAAGTATGTGAGATAGTGTCCATACTAGTTAGTCACTTTACCTCTTCCATATTCCTTATATCTATAAACAGGTATAAGCTACTCTTAGCCAGATTGTACTTAAGGCTAAACCATTGAGCAAATGATTGAAGAGAATGCATCATTATATTAATGGAAAATGAATCATCAGCTGCAGATAGCAGTAACAATTCATCCGTATATATAAGGTGAGTAAGTTTGATCTCCTTAAAGTTTGCTCTCCTTACAACTGTGATGAAATTTGAATCCCTCATTGGAAGCGATGAGTAGGGTTAAAAGTCTAGAAAAGCCCTCAATAACTAAAGTAAACAGGTATGGAGATAGGGATCACTTTGTCGTATTCCTCTAACTAGTTTTAAAGGTTTAAATGGAAAATTGTTAACAAGCACACTCAATGTAGAAGTTTGAATACATATCATAATCCATTGCACAAATTTAGGAGGGATGTGGATAGCTTCATGGTAGAGTTGAATAAATTCCCAACTAATGGTATCAAAAGCTTTGAAGAAGTCTAACTTTATAATGCAGCTATTAACCTTTTTCTAAAGTTATAATCCTTTATAAGTTATTGAACCAACATAATGTGATCACTAATTTTATGGTCTAACAGAAATGCTCCTTGTATAATAGTGACAATAGTAGATAAAACTAGCTTGAGTCTCTCTACTGATACCTTCCTAATCACCTTATAAATTGTGGTACAGTAAGAGATCAACCTAAAATCACTCATGATGCTAGGCTTCTGCTTTTTAGGAATCAAACAAAGGTAGGTATGGCTGAGTTCTTAAAGAAGCTTGGCAGATTCAAAGAATTCTTGTACAACCTTAATAAATAATTCACTAGTGATATCCCATATGCGTTGAAAAAACAAGGCAAAAAACTGTCAGGACTAGAGGATTTTGAAAGATGTAAGCTAGATAATATTCTTTATGCCCTAAGTTGAGGCTATGGAGATGAGAGCATGTTTAGTTTGCTAATCCAGATATAATTCAAACAAATTGTAGACATTAGAGCTAGGTATGAGTATTTCGAATGCAACCATAAGATCCATAAAATACTATCTCACAACCTTTAATAGGCTATTTGAATCCCCTTCCTTCATCCAATTGATGCATGCCTTCTACTTAAGAACTGACTGGTGATATCAAAGAGCATCTTGATATTCGTATATACATTTCATTTCTATTTATTTATGGCCAAAATCATAAGGAGAAGTATAATAAAGTTGTTGGGCAAGAGTAAGTTTTTCCTTCAAAGTGTGTAAGTTGCAATTTATGCCCTGCATGAAAATCTTAACAGCCATCTTCACATTTTTTATTTTTTTCATGAAGTGAAATGCCTTATATCCTGGGATTGTGACCTGCCAACAAGTGGAAACTAATTCTGGGAAGCCTTCCATATTAGTGAGGCCATTAAAAAATCTAAAAGGAGCTCCGTGTGTTTGCTTTTAGTAAATCTCTTAACCAATACAAGTGAATGGTCTTAAATCAGTTTTTCACCAAAATGTACAAAAGAGTTAGAGAAGTGATTTAGCCAAAATGAGTTGACCAGTACCTATCTAGTTTCTTTCTCACTAGTAGACAACCTTATTGGTTATTTTTCCATGTAAGCAACCGACTAGTTAAATGGAGATTATCCAAATCCATCTGCACTAAAAAATTGTAGAGCTCCTTTGTAATTCCAAGGTGAAATCTCCTACCCCCTGAGCTATAAAAGAATTAAGTGAGTAACTAAAATCACCTACCACCATCAACAATTGTTGAATGTGAGCATGCAAATTTTACAAAATTTGCCACAATCTAGCCTTTTGAAAACTGAATTTTAACGCATATATTAGAGATAAATCGAACAATATACTAGAGTATTTGACATGGCATTAAAAGTGCATCACTTGTTAGGTTTCTGCGAAGTCATTCACTTCAATTAGATTAGAGTTATATAAACATATTATCCTACCATTGTAGTGTGAATTGTGATTTGAAAAAAGCTCCCAACTAGCACCTAAAAATCTTGCACCAAACAGTGTGAGAGGATCCTTTATTTTGGTTTCAAGAAGACCTAATAAGATAGGCTTGTGTTCCCTCACCACCTCCTTCATAACCATCTATTTAAAAGATTTGTTCAACCCTCTTGTATTTCAAATTAGGATTGACATGATGAGGGGGAATCTCATATAGTCGGTTGTTTACTTTGCTTCCTACCAGATCTCCTCCTAGTATTCTTGGTTTGGGCTATGAATGTAGAAGTAGCTAAACTAGTTTTAGAAGAGCAATCTGCATCTTTCCCTCCAGCAAGATCTTGGTCCCCATGTTCTTCAGTTATAAGTTCTTAATTTGAATGCACATGCACATTCTAATTAGTAGGATTTATATCCATCTCTAGTCTTTTAGTCTCTGCAGTAGTTTCTAGAGGCTGATAACTTTGAACAAACTCCTATTCCACTAAAGTTGTTTCACTTACATCCTTTTCCATAGTTCGACTAGGTGATTTAGGTAGAACTACATTATCCATGCTTTTGACAACTACTACTTCCTGCTCTCTAGAGGTATAACCTACTTCCACCTCCATTAACTCTGCACACCAACCAATTTTGAATATTTTACTCATAAGGTCCATTTCTTGATTGTGTTACTTGGCTTTGAAGGGTATGCCAATTGTATTTTAGCTCGGATTATCTCCCCATTTTGCCTAATCTGTGGATAGATAATTTGTCTAAGAAAGAGGCATTCCTCAAAACTTCAATGCAAACTTTAACATATCTAATTCTTTATATAGTATTCGTTTATGTGTCCGTCACAATAGGCTTTCCAAATGAGCTAGCAATGAAGCTCAATCCTTCCATGGTCCATAACTCCATTAGCATGTCATAGAAATTTACCCATATTGGAAACACTTCGATCTTACTATGGTCCAACTCTAACCTAGGCTTCCATTTTTAGACAAAGAGGGGTTGGTCCCTTATGTGCCAAAGACCTTGCTCTATTGTCTCGGTAAGATTGGTATCATCCACAAACTTAAAGAGCATGGAGTCTTTTGTTTTAAGCAATACCTTATCCAACCATTTCTTTCTCTAACTATGTTACAATATAATTTTTTAAATAATAGTTAGTTAGTTATTAACTATAATTTCGTTACTAGTAAGTTAAGCAGTTACTAGTATACTGATATATAAGCTACTGTACAGATGTTTAATAAAGGAAGAGAATTCTTTCCACATTACTCTACTTCATCTGTGCCTCTAGATTTTCCTTTGTTACATGGTATCAGAGCCACGATGATCAAACTTATACTTGGTTACTAATTCGATATCTTTGAAGCCATGGATACTCTGCATGGTGACGTTGTACATAAAGCTCCTTCTGCAGCAATGAATCGTGATCTTGATGGAGATCCATTGCACTTGCAGAGTTCCAATCATCCAGGAATGCTTCTGGTTGCTTCTCCTCTCACTGGTAACAATTATCTTACCTAAAGTATAGATGTTAAAATTAGTCTTGAAGCTAAGGACAAGATTTGTTTCATTGATGGAAGTTTTCCTACTCCTACGAATCATACTCTCTACAAGAAATGGAAGAAAGTTGATTCCATTATTAAGGCATGGCGGGCTTTTGAATTCTATGACTAAGGAGATGTCTGATAATTTCATCTATTGTGCTAGTTCTAAGATATTATGGGATACGATTGAGAAAAAATTTGGTTAGAATAATGGTCCTATTCGATATCAATTACAAAGATGAATCAATGGGTAATGATTCTGCTACCACTTATTATAGCAAGATGAATCAATGTTAGGAAGAATTAAATAGAATTATTCCTTTACCTAGTTAAAATTGTCATGGTTGCAATTGTGATTTCACTGGTTTACTGGCTGAAAGAGAGGAATCTGCTAAACTAATGCAATTCCTGATGGGACTTCATCCAACATTTGATAATGTGAGGAGTCAGATTTTGAATCTTGAGCCCTTGCCTAACATAGATAAAGCTTATTCTATGGTTTTGTGAGTTGAAAAGCAACAACAAGTGAGTATGGTTTATAGTAGTATTGTTCCTGAAGCTAGTGCTCTTTCGGCCAAGAATTCTAATGCTAAGGGTGGTAGTTATAAACAGAAAGAGGTAAATAAGAAGGACATATTTTGTAATCATTGTAATATGGCTGGCCATACACGGAATGCATGTTTTAAAATCCATGTTATCCAAATTGGTTCAAAGCATTAAAAGAAAAGAAAATAGTAGAAAAGAGAGAAGAAATGATTAATTTGGTGCAACAAGAACAATCTGATATAACAACCGTAGACAGATTGGCAACTGATGATAACCTTGCTAGCATGGTGAATTTCTTAATTAGAAAGGAGATGTCCAGAATTCTTAAAGGACAACGGCCTGCTGAAGAGTATGTGAACATGGTAACTAATCTTGTAAACTTTGCAGGTCAGGTAGCCAAGATACAACACACTCTTAATGCCTATTCCCTGAATTCAAGTGATGTTTGGATAGTTGATAGTGGTGCATCCAATCATATGTGTTTTGATGAAAGATCTATGCAGAACATTGCACAACTCTAGTTTCCCATTCCAATTTGTCTCGTTGATCATAGTCTTAAATATGTTAAACATTCAGGCCATGTTACCTTGCACTCTACCCTTCAACCTTGCGCTCTACTTATTCCTTTCTTCAAATTCAACTTGCTTTCTGTCAACAAACTTGCTAAAGATGCTAATATGGTTGTTTCTTATTTTTCTTCTTGCTGTTATATAAAGGACCAACAAACTAAAGCTCTCATTGCTATTGGTCAAGTCATAGGCAATCTATACAAACTCACCCCACAATCTTTCCATCTTCCCACTTCTTCACCGAATGACTCATATGGCAGCTCTCATGATATTTGTTTTTCATTATAAATCTCTTCATACTTGTAATTTTGTTTCTCATCCTGCTGTAATTAGTGATAATAATGTCACATGTTGGCATCAAAGGCTAGGACATGCTTATTTTCCTGTACTACAACACATACCTTGTATTCCTATTGTTCTAATAAAACTTATGATGTTTGTCATTTCTCCAAACAACACAGACTATCTTTTCCTACTTCTTCAATTCAAACCACAACTATACTGGAGTTATTGCACATAGATATTTTGGGACCTTACACCAAATCTGCCATTAATCAATCTCATTACATATTGACTGTTGATGATGATTTCAGTAGAGCAACTTGGATTTTTTTGCTTAAATACAAGCAACAAGTCACTCAAATTGTTGAACAATGTTTGCTTATGCTGTATAATCAGTTTGATTGCAAGGTTAAAAGCATTAGAACTAACAATGACACTGAGTTTGTTAATGATACATATAGAGCTATGTTGGGAAGGATGGGAATATTACATCAAAAAACTTATGTCTATACTCCTCAGGAAAATGGAGTGGTGGAAAGAAAACATAGGCACTTGACTCAAGTTGCACGAGCTCTTCTGTTTCAAGCAGGATTACCCAAGCATTTCTGGGGAGAAGCTATGCTTACTGCTACACACATAATCAATAGACTGCCAACTTCAATTCTAAAGTGGAAGTGTCCTTTTGAAGTATTCTTCAACAAAAGGCCTGATTATAGGCGATTAAAGACTTTTGGTTGGTTGTGTTTTATCACCAATACTCAACCAAATAAAGATAAGTTTTCTCCTAGATCTTTCAAGTGTATTTTCTTAGTTTATGTTCATGGTCAAAAGGCATATAAGGCATATGACTTACAATCTCACTGCATTATTATCTCTCGAGATGTAACATTCTATGAAGATCAGTTTCCTTATAAAGCTGTGTCTGAAATTGAATTGTGTGATTCTCTTCTATTTGTGCGTGTTACTGACTATGATTAGGAGGTGTTGTCGCAACATCAACATGACAATATTACTGGAGATTTATCAGCTACATTTCCAGTTACTTCCGCTCATTCTCCTTCTGCTATTCATGACACAAGTGCATCACCACTTGCCAATACTGATCATATATCTAAGGTAGAAAGACTAGCAGCTGTATTGCGCACCAATACTAGACCGAGGAAGACACCTACTTGGATGCAGGATTTTGTTTGCAGTAATATGAACTTGGTTCCTAATGCTAGCTTGAACATGATGAATCTAACATTCTCAGAGCATTATTTGGCTTTTATGGCCAATATTGAGAGGATCAAAGAGCCTACTAATTACAAACAAGCTGTGTTGAATCCTGGTTGGGGCCAGGCAATGAAATAAGAGTGAAAGGAATTGGAGGATAATGCTACCTAGGAGATCACTACTTTACCAGAAGGTAAGCATATTATTGGTGCAAAATGGAATTATAACGTGAAGTTTAATCCAAACGGGATAGTGGAGAGACTAAAAGTGAGGTTAGTGGCCCAACGTTACAACCAAAAGGAAGGGGTGGATTTCTTTGATAGTTTTTCTCCAGTTCCAAAGCTTGTTATGGTCAGAGTTTTCTTGGCTTTGGTAGCACAAAATGGTTGGCTGGTGTATTCATCAGCTGGACATTAATTAACGCATTTCTTCATGGATACTTAAAGGAGGAGGTATATTTGGCTCCTCCTGAAGGCTATATGAAGGCTAAACCTGGAGAAGTTTGTAGACTCCGTAAATCTCTCTATGGGTTAAAGCAGGCATGAAGAGAGTGGAATGCAGAGTTTACTAGTCAATTGTTGCAGTACAGGTTTACATAATCAGCAAATGATTATTGTTTGTTCACAAAGTCACCCAAAAGTTCATTTCTTGTTTTGGTTGTCTATGTGGATGATGTATTAGTAGCAAGAAGTAATGAAGATGACGTTGTTGCAATGAAGGACCTTTTGTATTCCAGGTTCACTATCAAGGACCTAGGATCTACCAAATGTTTTCTGGGAATAAAGATAGCACGGTCCAACGTAGGGATTTTTATTTCTCAGAAAAAGTACTTGTCTAATATTGTGATGGATGTTGGATTCACTGGTTCAAAGGTTGCTTCCACACCGTTACCTAAAAATCTTAAATTTGATGAAGTTTCTGCACCACTTGATGATCCAGAAAAGTATAGACGATTGGTGGAGAGGTTGTTGTATCTGAATATGACTAGACCAGACATTTCTTATAGTGTACAACAATCGAGTCAGTTTTTATGCACTCCATGCAAGACTCATTGGTTAGCAGCATTACATGTTCTCAGGTACCTTAAAGGAATAAGTTCTCATTGTCTGTTTTATTCGGCTAAACCAAATACAACTATTGAGGTTTATTATGATAGTGATTGGGCAGCATATCCTATAAGTAGAAAGTCTTTGAGTGGCTATTGTGTTTTTCTTGGTAGATCACTGGTTTCTTGGAAAACTAAAAAGCAGAATACAGTTTTAAGGAGTTCCTTTGAAGCAGAATATCGAAGCATGTGTTCAATAGTTTGTGTGCGCTCCAGTGGGTGTGTTATTTGCTTTAGGATTTTCAGGTACAACTTCATACACCAATTCCTTTAAAGTGTGACAGTAAATCAGCTTTACATATCACTAAAAATCCAATGCTTCATGAATATACTAAACACTTGGAGATTGACTATCATATAGTGCGAAATAAGTTCAAGGAGGGGTTTATCAATCCTATGTATATTTCGACTCATCTTCAACAAGCTGATGTTTTGACGAAGTCACTGGGTTATCCACAGTTTACAGCCATCATTGCAAAGTTGGGAATGGTTTCATAACCAATTCCAACTTGAGGAGGGGATGTTACAATATAATTCTGTAAACAATAGTTAGTTAGTTACTAATTGTAATTTCGTTACTAGTCAGTTAAGCAGTTACTAGTATACTGATATATAAGCTACTGTACAGCTGTTTAATAAAGGAAGACAATTCTTTCCATATTACTCTACTTCGTCTGTGCCTCTAGATTTTTCTTTGTTACAAACTAGCCTTAGCCCATGTGTAGACGACAGGAAAGGTTAGTTGTTTCGACAAAAAAAACTCTACTAATGCAGAGGATCATGTGTGAGCAATGACTTACATGAATTTGAGCAAAGGGGTCACTATACCATCCTTTGTAACATTCTATTAATGTTTAAGTTGTACTTATGGTGCTGAATTTGGAGCTTAGTTCTCCAAGCTCCTTACAACTTATCTGCTACAGGTGTCGTCCCCCTAGCCTCCTAATTGCCATGCATAGTTATCCTATTATTAACGTTCAACACATTTCTAGAGAGAGTAGGAAAATCCTCTTAGGAGACGAGAGCTTCCCCTAAGGCAAAGCCATCACGTTCACCCTTGTCCATGTCCCGAATATGGCCTGAGAAGGCCTGTCGACGAGGTAGAAACCTCCTTTTGCAGGTATCTGTCCAAAAAACTAGACGAAGGGAAGAAGAAAGGCAGAACACAGGAAAAAGGAATTCCAAATATGGAAAGGGTGAGGGGCAGAAAAGGTAATCTGGGTTGAGAGAAGTTTACTTGTATTCATATTTAATTTGTGTAAAAAAATTTGTTATTGACTTACATGCCCAAAAATTTTCCAGTAATTGTGATTACCCTTTAAATAATTCAAAATTATTATATTATAAATTAAAATTAAAATTTTAATAAAAGTAATTATATAACAAAACTAGTAAAAGAAGTATAACACTTACTATAATAAAGATACCTATAAATATGAATACTAATTTCTATAATCATTGACAACCTAAATTATTCATTATTATTAAGAAGATTAAAACAATAATTTAATAGTTAGTCATAATACTAATAATGTAACTAAAGTTTTTAAGTATTTTTTAAAATTTAGGGCCTCATTTGGTTGGCAGCAAAAGTAAAGTGAATTTGGAATATGATTCTTTGAAAAATAAATATATGGAAAGTAAAGAGATTCGTATGTTTGGATACTTATAAGAATTCAAATAGGAAATTTGAGTGGATTCTTATTATTGTGTTTGGTATGCAACAGTATTTTATGACATGTAACTTAATTTTGACTTGTGTTTTCAATTACATCCTTACAAATTGAATAAAAATTGAAATTGTTAAATAAGGAAAAATATGAACCTGAAGATTGTCGATTGAAACTTCTGAGCCAAAAATTCAAAATCTTACTAACGGGAGAACAATAAGAATAGTTGAAGATAGTATTATGAATATCGGTACATACTAGACCAAAACTAGTACGAAATAAATGGTAGATCGTACCGGGTTTAAATACAGGTTAGTACCGGCTAGTTTTAAATAGTATGGGCTGGTATTCAAAATATTAGCCAAATATCGATCGATACTAAAAAATTTTAAAAATAGAGAGACTTTTTTTGCAAAATTTTCAAAAAAATTAAAATTTCTCTCCCTCCCTCTTATTTCTCCTTCCCCCTTTTTTTTCAAAGTTTTTTAATTAGTTATTTTATTTATTTTAACTTTTATAATTATTGTGAATTTTTAATTCTTGTTTCTAAAATAATAATAAATATTTGTGTTACTAATAATAATTATAAATTAAATAAAACTTAAAAATAAATTATTTTATTTAAATTTATTTTAATATTTTATATAATATTTATTAATAAAATATTAATAAAAATATATTATTTTAAAATAAATAATTTAAAAATATTATTTAAAAAATAATATTTATTTTATATATTTTAATTATTAATCAATCCGATACTAAGTCTGGTACGGTATTCGTAACATTGGTTGAAGAGGAGATGGGGTTTTATAAAAAAGTAATCGTAGAGTTGAGTGAGAATGAAGGGTTAAATTGACTATCGTATTTTTTAGATTAAATTCCTGAGGAAAATAATCTAAATACCTGGGGGTACTAAGATTTAGAATCTAAGTAAAATGTTACTACTTTCTGTAAATTTTAGGAAAAATATTATTTTCCCAAGCAAGAATCAATGCCAACCAAACAAGGCCTAGTGGTTTTAATTTTGCTATTTTATCTTTATATTTTTCCTACAACTAGAATTTGAAAGATTTTTAATCTCTTTTTTAATTTTAAATTATTATAAGTCAAATAAGTGCAGGCTATATGAGAAAATTATAGGGAAAATTGAAGTATAATTTTAAAAATTAAATATATGAAAATAATTCTGGTATAGGTAGAGTTGATGACTATGTATGACCCTATATTACCCATACCCATAATGAATAGGGTCAAGTTTATTCATACCTAAAAGTTGGAAGAAATCGACAAAGGGTTAACAAAGTCTAACGTACCAAATCTTTTGGGATCTTTTCATTTTTATGTCAAACCTTTTAAAATTTTCAATTAAGCTATTGCAACTAAATTCAAAAATTTAGGTTTGTTAGTTTTTTACTGACGTCGCTAACAAAACCACCTTTGATAATGACATATAGACATCCATGTAAAAAATTGATGGGCATGTAAATCCCCGTAGACTAACCACAGTTATGGGATCCATTCCGTTCCGGTCGGTACCTGCCAGAAGGTACCGTACCGGCCAAAAAAAGTAACCTGGATCCCAACCTTGGTATCGGTATCGGGGTTTTCCATTAGGTACCAACCGGTACCCAACATTTCGGAAAATTCCAGACCATTTTGGAATTTTTAAAAGTTTTGAGGACTTATTTGCAAAAAAAAATTTTACCCAACCCCCCGACCCTCTACTCTACTACCGCCTCTTTCTTCTTCACTTCCTTCATTTCTTCTACTCTTCTTCTTCTCTCTAACCCTCTCTCTCTCTCTCTCGCTCTCACCGTCTCTGTCATTGGCATCTGGATCCTCTCACCATCACCGACGCTTGGTTCTCCTCCTCGCCCTAGTTGTTCTCCTCCTCTCCGTGTAGATCTGGCCTCATCCGTGTAGATCTAGCCTCGAAAACTCCTCTTCGACGTCACCTCTCCTCCTCTTCGCACCACTGCACTACCACCGACCTTCCGATGGCTCACAGGTGTACAGCTAGACCTGGACAACCCCACGAGGCATGACCCGAAGCCCCAACCCGAATACCCAAGTCAAGACTCGAGACATCTGACGGTTAAATAATTTTTTGGGGTATGTGTTGACTGTTGATACTCCAAAAATTACTGGTAAATGGATTTTGTTTTTTGTGTTGTGGATTGGAATTTGGAAATGGATTGGATTTGCATTTGCCTTGTATTAATGTTGATGAGTTGATGAAAATGCTATAAGTGGGTGGACTTGTTTGTGGAGGAATGGAATTGGATTTTGATTTTTGAATACCGAAGTTGAAGTTTGAATTTTTGAATGTTTGGATGGAAATTGGAATTGTTTTGGA
>JANSVA010041311.1:0-13580 GCA_025504915.1 Erythroxylum reticulatum | reverse complement strand
CTTTGTAAGTTAACTTTTGACTGTCTGGTGTTTATAAATGATTTTATATATGAATTTTCAATACTGCTGTTGAAATTCGGTTGAGTGGACTAGAGAGTCCTAAAGTTGTGGTTGGATGTGATATAGAAGTGTGTTTAAAATCGTTTAAAGGTTTTGATATTTTCAAAATACAACCATTGTGCTTCCAAAATATTTGAAAAAAGAAAAAAAAGGAATATTCGGTTAGCTTTGCATAGTCGGATTAAGGATACTGCGAATGTCCTTAGCCCGAGTATACGATGGTTGTCATAGGCCGAATATGGTACCGAGTCGTGACAAAGAAGATCAATAGTGGAGTTAAACTTGGCAAACTAGATTTAAGCAGCTTGTTTCAATTTATACAAATCTTTGCAAAGTTTACAAACTCTATCAAGTGGATGATCATATCTATATGGAGGTTGCATCTACACTTTTTCTATAAGATCACTATTAAGGAAGACAATCTTAACATCTATATAGAATAATGGCTAATGTTTACTAACAGTAACTATTATGAAACTACAAATTGAGGTTTAACAAGTTATAGGAGTAAATGTCTTCTAATAGTTAATATCATAATCTTAGGTAAATCATCTAGCAAGTAGTTAGGCTTTGTATCACTCAATTGATCTATTATTTTGAGTTTTAATTTTATAGACCCATTTGTAACTAATAATACATTTCTTTGAAGGTTTGACAAAAGTATTAGTGCTAGTAAGTGTCTATAATTCTTTTGTCATTATTTTTTGTCATAAAGGGTTTGAACTTGCCTAAAAATATATGCAAAGTTCATATAGGGAGAGAATAGTAGAATAAATATAAAAACCTTGAAGATGAATAGATGGTTGACTTACTCGATTGGTATAATGAAGAGCAAGTTAAGTTGTAGGAGGTTATTATGAATGAATGGTGAGAGAGGAATCATATGAAAGAGGTGATAGATCTATAAATAGTGGAGATACAATATGATTAAATGTAGGTTGTGTTAAACTATTAGAACTATTTGATGACCTTGTAAGAGAAATGTTAGGGAATAAGAATATATTGGGATCATAGAAAATTTGATTAGAAGGTTCACTGATACAAAATTTTGAAAGCAATGAGAATATCTTATGTTCTAAAAAAATCACATGCTAATAAATATTAAGTATTTGTGACAAGGGATCACAACACCTATACCCTTTATGGTATATCTTATATTTTAGGAAATAACATAATTGTGCTTATAGTTCTAGGAATACGGTTGGAGAGAACAAACACAAGCATTACCAAGGACTTTAAGAGTTTTATATTTAGGAGCATGATTATACAAGCATTAGTAAAGAGAGATATTATATATAATATTTATCAAAATTTTATTGATAGTATAGATAACTGTAAGAGTAGCTTCTCTCTAAAGGGCTTTTAAACATGAGTAAGATATAAGAAGAGTTCAAATAGTATCAATAATATTTCTATGCTTGTGTTCAACACTAGCATTCTATTAGGAAATACTTGAATAAGATATTTAGATGACAGTTCTTTATTGATTAAAAAATGAGTGAGAGATTTTTCTTTATAATCCATTGTATTATTAGTATACAAAATTTTAATTTTTTAATAAAACTGGATTGAAAATTTTTTAAAAAGCTATAATAAATAGAAAAAAATTTAGATGTATGAGGTAAGAAGTAAATCCATATTTATCTAGAGAAATCATTAACAAAAGTCATATAATTTTGCAAACCTCTCATATGTCATAGGGAGCAAGCCTATAAATATTGTAATGAATCAAATCAAAGGGTGTTAAAGAAATATAATCACTATTAATAAAAGGTAAAGGATGATTTTTTGGAAGTTGATATGAAATATAATCAAAATTTCTAGTATTTACTTGACCTAAAGAACCAATAGAAATTAAAGATTTAAATCTAAGGTTGGAAATTTGACTAAGATGAGATTCATAAATATTAGATGTAACAAGAACTAACAAAAAGTCTAGATGGAACATAGAGGAAGTAAGTTCAAATAGTTGTCTAACCTTATGCTCTATCCTAATGATTTTGCTCATCTATAAATCCTACCAATATAGCTATGACTCAAAAAAGACAAGTTAATATCAAGTTCACATGATTACCAACATAAATGAGACTTAATGAGAGTTTAGGAACATGAAAGTGTAAAGAAAAGTTAACTTAGATATTTGAATAATGCCTACACTTTAAACATTCATAGTAGAGTTAGTAGCTATATGGACAATATATGGAATAAAGGAAATTTTTTATGGAATCAAATGTAAAAGAGTTAGACATCATGCGGTTACAATAAGCAAAATCAAATTACTATAAAGAAGAAGTACTTGATTAAACTAACAAAATAAGGAAGATAACAGTACCTTAACCTGTTCAAAGTTATTACAAAAAGGCTTAAAGATCTTTCAAAGAGAATTTATGAGATGTAGATGTATTCTCCACTGAACCCTTTATAGCAAAAACAGTGTCAATATATTGAGAAGACTTGTAAGAGTTATTTTATTTAGATTTTTTCTGCATTTAGAGATATGATGACTATTCTTTTTACAGTAGTTATAAAAGAACTTCTTCTCACTTATATCATGAGAAGTCTGATAAAAGGAGGTCTAAGTGGCAAGAAGGACATCGATAGATGGAGTATATTTCTCCATTCAAAGAGTGATATTGTTATAGTTAAAGTGACATCATTACTAGCTAAAGAAATAATGTTGTTTTGAGTTGTCTTCAACCTCAAGAAGCTAGAGTTTTAAAACTCAATATTGAACTTCTTTGGGCATGTTGGAGGGCTTTTAGAGACGAGGTTTGCACATTTGTGACTGTCTTGAAGAGTATAAGAGTTTTGTATATAATAATGTTATTTAAGCAGCCAAATTATCTTCAAAAGTTAAGAATTAGAAGACTACTATCCTTTTAAAAAGGGAGCTCTAATACCATATAAAAAGATTTTTAGTAACGAATATTTCGTATTTATGTAAACCTATTATATAATAGGATATTTATGTATCAATTTTATATACGAATATACAAAAAATATGCTATTGTAGTTATTTTATATATCTTCATAAATGTATATGTCATAGAGTATATACCTTATACATTAATAGATACAAACAACCCTACCTCTATATCAACACTAAAGTCTAAAACCCCCCACTTAACTCTTTAAGTGGCTTCCTTGACTTAGCAATTAGATTTATGTTGGTTAGTTCATCCCTGCATGATTATACCTTATGACTTCTTGAATGTGTACGTGTTTGCATGTTAAAGTTTGAATCTTGAGTTTTGTGGTTTGGTGGGAATGCTTGCTTTGAAATTGTTAGTTAACATTTATGTTATGTTCTTTGCCAACAAAGTTCAAGATTTCCTTACTTTACAGGTTTGTATGGCATAGAGCACAATTTCTAGAAAAGCAATTTCAATCCAAGTTTGACCGTAAGGCTTTGGTGTTAAAAGTGGAACTGGACCATAGATTCCATTTATCCATTTATAATGATTGCTTGTTAGGGAATTATTGTCAAGTTTCAAATTTCAAAGAAATTGCTATCGCTTAGGTCAAGTAATTATGTATTTTTTGTATATGCATTTTGGTATAGGGTCAACGGGCTAATATGCACATATATGACTTCTTTCCCATTTTGTGCCTATATTGTTGTTTATGTTTCTATGGTATGGATCGATAGTTTGCACCAACAAAAATGATGAATTGATAATGCAAAAAATTTTGACAACCAAAAAGGGTAGCAGTAATGCCAACAATTATAGATTGCTTCAAGTAAACACACTAATTTGTACGCAAACACCCATTTATAGATTGTTTAAAATTATAGTTGCTTGTGATTTCTATATGTTGTGCATGAGGAATGTGATAACAGTTACTTCATTTATTTTATACAAATTGAGACAATTTGTGTTATTGATATCATATTAGGTTTCATAGTACATTTTTCTGACACGGCGGAACTAAATAAGATTGTCAAAATTCTTAAGTGGTAGTTAATTTTAAGTTCAGTAAAGACTAAGGCACTGTTTGTTTCTCTTTTTTTTCTGTTATTTGTTATTTTTTAATAAAAAATAACAAATCAATAAAACATGTTTGTCTAATTCTATTGCAATTTCTTGTTTATGAAAACAAAAAAAAACCACAACAACTTTACAAAGACAAGGTAATAACCCTGTTTTATTATATCTATTATCATCTTTAGCAAACCCTTTTGAAGCCTACTACTCTTCTTTTTACATCTAGTTTGTTGTCCCAATCTCCTTTCTTCCCTCATATATGTTTCTTTTTTCTTTTGAACTCTTGTCTCAGAATGTGCGGCCTTATTAACCAAAGTGACTATTGAGAAGTTGCCATCGGTGTCAAAAGGAGCCTACACGTAAACATTTTCTAATTGGAGTGGCTTTTAGTGCAGAAAGCAACTGATTTTAGGTTTTTCACGAGGTGAGTTTCCAAAACTTTTTGGTATTTTTCTAATTCCACTGAAAATTTATTTTCATTAGTTCGTATCTCTTTTCTAGTTTTTATGGTTATTTGTCTTTTGGGGATGTAAAAGTTCTATGGTTTTGGTCTCTCTCTTTCTCTTTTAGAGGGTTCTTTCTTTCTCTTAAGCTAATCTATTCAATGCTTTATGCAAGACTCAGCACTGAAAAACAATAAATGTGGTTCTATTGAACTCGACATCATTGCTTCTTTAAACTCTCTTCAAACTACCAACTTTTCATCTATTTATTTTGTCCCCTTTTTAGTTTCTTTGTTGAATAGAGTTTTATTGGTTCTTTTTCGATTATAATAGCGACAAAGGCTACAAGTAGGATATTGATGAGAGGCATATTGTCCTATAAAAGGACAGTAATCTCCACTCTCCTTCCCCTTTTGGGTTCTTCAGATATTCTTCTTCCTCCGTTCCATAAGCTACTCCTCAAATACCCCACTTCTCTAAAAAAGTACTCTTTCTTTCTTTCTTTTCTAATTTTATTTCTTCTACAAACACATACTTATATATAGCATCATTGATTCCCTGCAAAATATGATATTTTACTATTTCATGAACTAGGTTTAGCTCATATAGTTATTAATGATTTGAAAGTGCCTATATTCTCACGCACATACTAAAGTTTTATTAATGTGGCAATGTCTTATTCGTTTTTGTAATGTTTCTCTCTCACTACATATATTTTCTATTATACATAGTATAGACCTTATTACATACCCCAGATCTACATGAAAGGATTAAAAATGAAGGTAATGCGGAATACTTAATTTCGGTTCCATCTCTGATTTTGATGTCGATTCTGAGCTCCAAATGATCACGAACCTTCGAAGACCTTTACAGAAAGTGTTTATCGAGACATGAGCTAAGTTTTTCTACATTTTTCTCAATATATAGTCTCTCTTAACAGGTCAGAGATTTCTTACGCTTATGATTGATATAAGCAATTGCAGGAGACCTTAACTTTTATATAGCTTCCATATCGGGCTTCCCCATCACAAGGCTTATATGGGTTTGGTCCATACTAAGTGGGACCCATTTTTTACCCAAACTTTGACCCATTAATCTAGATCATTTATTGGGCCACTTTATTATATTTATCTAGATCAAATTATGTAACTTGACCGATAATTTATTTAAAAACCAAAAAATGCAATTAGTAGTTGTCCAACTTTATAGAAAAGGACAAAATTGTCCAACAATCATCCTTTTGGACAAGCATTAATTGTAGTTTTGTCTCTAGTTTAAAAAACATTTTAAAAACTTGGTTAAGCCACGCTACTGCATTAATCGACTAAGTTTTAAAAATAAAACATTTGATCTAAAGATATTGAAAGTCCATCATTCTGTCCTGCAAGACTTTCGATATCGAAAAGTATCAGATGCATGTGCCATGTATGACACAGATCCAATACAACCACGTATACCTAATACCTCATTAACATGAATGAGAAAATGGAGTGTGGCAAACTAGGATGATACCTTTATGATCTAAATTATATCTTCATTTGTAGGTCTCGATTTCTTCAACTTTACGCTAAACCACATGTGCTAAACTACATTAGAGAAATCCTGTTTTCTCTTACCGAATGCTAAACAGCATTAGAGAAAACTTGTTTCATCCAACCAAATGCTAAACAGCATTGGAGAAAACCTTTATATTCTCCATCTAAATGCTAAGCTGCATTAGAGAACACCTTTATGGGATTAGAAACTTATATCCCTTATGTCATGTCAAGCTTTATAGATATATATAATAAAATTGTATGCGTCTAAATGACATAGGCACAAGGTCAATATGTATATATTCCTATTGACCTTTAAATGCTTAAGATCGACACAAATCTTAAGACTGTTATATGTATTACGACAATGTATGACAAAACTTATTACTGAGGATAAATGATGATTATCTTTATTGATAAACCATCATACTGTCATAATACATCAAACTGTATAAATGTACATGGAGAAAACATAACGATCCCCTAACTAATAGTGTCTAAAGACGTTAAAACACTCATACTATATACTTATGTAACAAACACAAGTGGGTGAAGTTCTTTAGTTAAAGGATCGACTTCCAGTTCGTCAGTCCTTAAATGCTCTAAACTTTAATGTCACCTTTTGTATCAACACTTTTATGACCAAATAATTGACCTTTAAATGCTAAGACCTTTTAATGTTCTTTATTGTTACTAAACAACATGGCAAGAAGATTACCAAAGTAAAACTAAATGGGCTTAGCCACTGAATCAACCACAGATAACTCAGAAATCATTTTCTGAGCTAAACCGTCTGTGAAGCGGCCTCATAGCATACACTCTGCATGCATAGTTGAGGAATTTACATATGTCTTCTTAACACACTACCATGACATTATACCATTTGTAAACTTGTAACCTCAAGACGACTTCAATCATCCAGACACATAGCTAAAATATTAATCTGAATTCCCTATGAGGTTTAGTCTATTAACTTTTCTTTATCTCAATATGTAATCCTTAATTCACTTTAGTATCTCAACGTTTGTTAGACTATATTCCAATAGTCTACAACTAGATTAACCAGATATTAACCAAATAGTCAAACAGTGAATACAATATCCTACCTAGTACATAACCGAGCATACATCAGGCTATGAACTGTACTAGATTACGAAACATTCCTCATAACCTCTTTCTTTATTTTATTCTTTGGATGCTATACTAAATATTATTCCTCACTATGAGAAATAGGTGCTACGACATGTTTACTGTTAACCGTATTAACCCTTTGTAACACATACTCAATGTATGCATTCTATGAGAGGTTTGATGAATGTTGAGATCTATCCTGGTGAACCTAAATACCTAGGACAAAAGATGCTATGTCAAGGTCCTTCATTTCAAAGTTCTTGACAAAAGTTGCTTAACTTCATACAACATGGTCAAGTAATTTGACGCGAGGAATATATCATCCACATGCAGTAATACGAAGATAACTTTGCTCCCTTTGACCTCATAACACAAGCATCTTTTTAGCCTTATTTTTTATGAAGTTAAAAGAGGTCATAACCTCATAAAATGTAAGGTATTACTTTTAGGAAGGTTTGATGTAAACCATATATTGATCTGCATAATGCGCAAACCATGTCAATTTTGTCTGGATCCTGAAATCTTTTAGGTTGTACCATATGGACCACTTCATAAAAGTCTTTACTCACGAAAGCGATTTTGACAGCCATATGTTGTAACTCTATATCATCATAAGCTATAATTGCCTTAATCACTCAAAATGTATCTTACGAGGATACGAGAGAAAAGGTAACATAAAGTCAACCTTTCTCTCTGAGTGAATCACTAGGCAACTGAGCGAGCCCATAAATCGCAAAACTTTATCCTGAAATCCAATAGGTCTAAATCTTCATTTACAACTAACAAGTTTGCAGTTCTGCTGCAAATCAACTAGCTCCTAAACTTTAATATGCTCCATGGCTTGCATCTCATTATTCATCGCATCCTACCATACAACCACATTGGGTCCAGAAATAGCTTCTGTAAAAGTAACTGGATCCTTAATATATCTAATATCATAGTCCTATACACCTGATAAACTATGTAATTAGATGAGATAGCAGGTCATCTCACTCCAATGGATTTGCTTAACTGTATTAGATCTTGTACCCCCTAGGAAGCTTTGTGTCTATAGGTATGGATTCCTATTCTTGTACAGGCAAGGTACAAAGACCTAGATCCATCAGATCTAACTGTATAAGTAGTGAGTACATGATAACTGTAGTATCCGCCTTGCTATCATCTGAAGGGTCAAAAGGCCCACCATCATCATAGACATTATATTCCAAAAACTTAGCCATCTACGATTCCACTATTTTGGTCCCTCCTTCTCTACAGTAACGGCTGTAGTCTTAAAGTGGTCGAGATATCTTACTAAATAGCAATGAACGAGAACGTGCATGCAATCTTCCTTTATAAGGATTATAATACCTCAGTAGGGCAGCTCCATACATAAATGTGTGCAAGGCTGGGTTTCCAAGCTTTTAGATAATTAGGGATATTAGTCTTGCTCTGCATTGACTTCTTTAAGTCCTTTAGGGTGCTCTTATGCCTTTTGACAACACACCATTTTGCTCAGAACCATATAGCATAGTGAATTAAGTCACTATTCTAACTGATTCCATAAATCTAGGAAATGGACCTTTTAAAGTCCTAAAACACCATATTTGCTATAATATTTTTCTCTACAGTCAAATTTGACTATTTTGATGAACTTTCCTAATTGGTTCTCAAGTCTTTAAGCAAGAGCACATAACTGTAATGGGAATAGTCATCAACAAATGACAGAATGCATATAGAATTGCACAATGCAACTGTATAAGGTCTACTAATATTTGTATGTATCAGACTCAACAAGTCAGAAGCATGAGGTGCCATCAATATCCTTATTAGTCAACTTACCCCTGCCAAAGTCAGCACATGTAGCACCCCACTCCCATAAGATACATGCTCGACATCTTGGGTGATATTCGAGTCCGTGCCCTGCGAGGATGGCATGCTAGAGCACTCAGTCATTCAAAAATTGGTAAAAAAAAATAATAACCCACAAACATAATATGCAGAAATCCATAACCAATTCGAGCCCACTTTCATTTATAAACATTTTCAATCAACACAATAGAATCAATAGAATTCCAATAGTCAATTAGGGGCTCATTAAAAATATAAAACACTTTAGTCATAAGTCTTTACATTCCACCATAAAAACCTTAGCATACACATTATGCAAAAATTTCGGAATACCTTATTTTATAGAATTCGCGGAATATAATTTATACAAAAATAAGAAAACACTAATGTAGACAAGAACTGATCCCGACCTCTATCTTTCCCTTGCATGTAATAAGTGTACTCTCATTTGCCTAACAGGGTATTCTTTTGAGTCCTAAAAAATATTTTCAAATTTTGGGTGAATTTTGTGAACTCAATGAGTGACCATCATCAATGGCTCACCTAATCACGTAACACATAATTCATAACATTATACATTTCACACTTCACATTCAATACAATTTAACCACTCATATTATGCATATGCAGTGCGCATGAGACTCATTTTTCATTTACTACTTTGTTGTGACCGAGTGCCTAAACTGTCCCGTATCTATTGGATACTTGGCTCCTTACTAACTGTCCCTTATCTATTTGGAGGATATAGGGCTCATTTTACATAGTGAGCCTTAGGCCCTTAATCACTTTTGAGCTTGAGGCTCATTTTCACTTGTTAAGCTTTAAACTCTGATCGGTGACTACTCTAGTCATAACAACCATTATGTTTCATGCATTCATGAAATGGAATGCATCAATCACATTTGCATGTTCTCATTCAATCACATTCCTATATCATCGGATATTAGTCTGGCATTCAACATTAAAGTTGATAATCACATTTTCACTTACGTGCAGATGCTCATTGAAAACATATTTATCGTCAAATTATGTACACTTAGTTCATCTCATTCACATACAAGCAACACTTCAATATCTCAACCAAGTATCACAATCATCGGACCTCCTATTCGGAAACCAACACAATAATCACATTCATATAGACATTCAGTAGTCAATCAATACTAAAATTCAAACAAAACAAACAATGAAATGAGACTATCTAGGTCTACTCACAGTATGCTCCAGATTAGCATTTGCTTCCAAATTTTGGAAATGCCTGAATGCGGAAGTTTAACCTGCACAACCCCTTTATGCAAGACACATGTTGCACTCACATTAATAATTGCACACTTATAAGCATTTATTTATGCACAATTGTATAAGTGGACTATGTAAAATGTATGCTCAGTGACAATAACGGGTACTGTAACAAACTTCATATCTTATGCTTATTCTCGTTTCATAACTTAATCACTCATCAATTCTTTGAACCACAACCTCTATCCTATAGTACTTTGATATCAATAACTCATCCACAAATTTTCCCATATATACCCGTATGTGACTAGTAAAGAGGAAAAACAAAGTATCTATATATATATATATATATCACTATCAATTTTCTATTTTAAAACTCAACATTTCCTCTTCATTCCTATTTCATTTTAGCTCATGTTAAGTCATCAATTTGCACTTATTTTGGACTTAATTATAGTTAATGTGTTGAAATTATTATCCGAAATTAATGGAATTATCTTATAATTGTTACAGATGGTTTTCAACACCTTAGAGACGAAATGGAATCAAAAAAATGCAAAAGAGTAAAGAAAACCTGAAATTCCCAATTTGACAGCAATTCAGTGACCAAGCGTGGGCACGCCTAAGGATGGAATAAATCTACAGATCAAATTTCAAAAGTCAAATATGAACTTATCACAATCTTTAACGATTATCTTGCCATCATTCAAGGGGATTACCTACCGAAAATAGGAGAGTGCACTATCTGGAGAGAATCAAGAAAAGATAAGGAAGAGATAAGCATAAAAGGAGGGGAGATCACTATTCACGCAAGCTTTAGACTAGGTTTTAGAATAGGATTTTAGTTTCTGTAGTTTTTCTCTTTGTTTGTTCTTGTGTTTCTACACTTTTCCTTTTATAATTTCATTTTCTTCAAGAAATATTAAGGATGGAGACTTATTATGATTTTATTTCTTTAATTTCTATTTTCGTTATGAATAGCTAAACTTCTTTTCTTGGTTAAAGAGATCCGTGTCATCCGTTATTATGTGTGAGATGTTTCAATAAAGTTTATATTGTTGATGAACATGAATATCTTCCGATCTACTCTTTTTAACTGAATTCATTGGTTTCTAGGTGCACAACTAGCGATGAATGTGTTTAACTGCTAGATTAACAAAATATGACGTTCATTTTTGCTAATCGCAAGTAGCGATTAGGATTGTCTTCTCTACATTAGAGTCAGAAAATTCTAAGGAGATATTTGCTTGATTGATTGCATGTCGTACATGTATTTCGCTTGCTCATTGGGTCTTGATTCTTAATGCTATTATTCAATTACGCCTATAATCGTATCTAGGTTATTGTTTAATAAGAATGCTAGGATACATGTTTCTAGTCATTAACCTTAAGAGAAACTTCCCCAATGAATGTTTGTTAATGATTACAATTTTATGTCGAGGATCCATTTTAGCTCGATAACATCGATGACTCAAAACCAAGGTTTGTCTCTTAATTTTTCAGATTCAATTATTTCTTTTTATTTACAATTTTTCTTATACTTTTTTCTTATATTTTCGTGAATCAAAACAACCCCCACCCCTTTTCGTTACTTTGTTTTAGTTTTAAACTCGCTAATCTTTACCGTTAAAAATTTCTCATGGGAACGATATCCACTTACCACTACTACATTCATTTGTATTAATGTAAGTGATTTCTTTTGAATTTGGATGCAAGAGACAACATCACAAAATTTTGGCACCGTTGTTGGGGAATTTCTTAACAGTTTTTGTTAGTGATGTTTTTGTTTTTGTTTGTGCTTTTGGTTTTGTTGCGCTTGGTTACCTTGTCTTCTGTTTGTTTCAGTTTCACAACTCTTTCTGATTTTTTGATCTTTTAGCAGCATGGCTCACTATCAGTATACTTTTGATTCTAATTTTTCATATTATCCTTATTATGATAATGAGTTTCCATCTGTTGCAACTTCCAGGTTTGACCATCAAGTCGTAGATTTCACACCTTTAGCCACGCAAGTATCAGGGATGACCAATAAGCTAAGGTATGTGAAGTTTGCTCATTTTTTGGTTATTCTTTTTGTACGTGTTCCTTTTTGTAGAATACAAAGTAAAAATTCACTTCTCCACTGAGCTAATATGAAGAGTAGTCTTACTTCGAGCCTCCACTTCCACCATTGCCACCACAAGCTAATGAGATGTCTTTGAAGGAGATCATAATGAGTTTGGAGACAAGCACTTTTCAATTCTAGCAGTTTTGACAACCGTACGTGTCTCGAAAAAATTTGAATATGACATCAAATGATGAAGGTAAGTCTTCTTTGGAAGACATGTTGCAAACTTTGACCGCTAACACTTTTACATTTCAAGAAAATATTGAAGCAAGTATCCAAAATTTAGAAAATCAACAAAGGAATTTGGAAAACCAGCTAAGTCAAATTGCAACTGTCGTTAATCAAATGGAGGCACAAAGTTTAGAAAATTTTCCAGCACAATCGAAAATCAATCCCAAAGAAAGCGCAAAGGCTATCACATTGTGGAGTGATAAGGAACTCTAGGAACCACTTCCGAAAAATTGCAGAAGAGAGAAGAGGAAGAAATTATGCATATAATACCTTCACAACCTAAATTGACACAAAAAGGGGTGCAAAACAAGGTGCTTCCGCCTCCTTTTCCAAGTCAATTTTTCAAGGCAAAGAAGGAAGAACAAGCAGAGTTAGAAGAGGAAGAGATTACAGTTCGAGAAAAGATGGAGGATGTGCAACCTCCTAAGGTAAGCGATGCAGTTCATGTTATCGCTAACCAAATTTTGTTTCCTTTTCCTATTTGTTTACAAGAACAAGAAGAACAAGAACAAGAAGAGCCGCAAGAAGTACAATTGTTAAGAGAGCCGTGGGCGAGCGAGCTGAAGGCCGAAGGTGACAAGCAGGATGTTGAGTCCCCATAACTATTAGCATTACTTTTACAGAGACTATCCTGGTGTAAGAAGGGTGATACCCGAAAAGACAAGTGGACATTAGAGTATGATGGTGAAGTGATGCAGTTCCACTCATCAAAAGTCATGAAAAATCGTGTTGAAAAGGAGCAGCATTCAAAGGAAGTTGTTCCAGGCTCCTCAAGAAGTTTGAGCATGCTTCCTGTTGGTCTCAAGCATCCATTCGATAATGGATGATGTACATATGCCAAGGGTCAAGCTTATGACCTTTAATGAGCGCTTAATGGGAGGCACCCTATTCGTATCCTTTCTTTTATGTGTTTTGTTGGCAATTTTCTTTTATTTTCATTATTAGGTTTAATTCAGTTTAGTTAGGAATTTAATTTAATATTTTCGATTATGCAATTTTAATTTTTTATCTATTAATT
>JANSVA010041228.1:0-13584 GCA_025504915.1 Erythroxylum reticulatum | reverse complement strand
TTATTATTATTATTATTATTATTATTATTATTATTATTATACGAAATTAATTTCTTATTGTTATTGTTATTATTATTGTTTGTTAACTTTTTTACTAATATAAATCATTCGTTTTAAAATAATCGATGAATTACATATTTCTAATTATATTATACTGCAGGGGTATTTTAATCATTAACACTGTTTTTATGTTCTGTCAACTGCAACCAAATACATTTATGTCCCAAGATGGAGATAGTTTTATCTGTTTTATCCATCACAACCAAACATCTCACTGTCTTCAATTTTTGTTCTGTTCTGTCTCTAAATTTTTGTCTCGTTCCGTCTCTGCATACTGAAGACAGTAACCAAACACAGCGTAAGTTTTGATCTCAACTCCAACAAAGAGGACTTTACTCTATAAATATCACTTTATTATCTTTTCCAATGCATATTGTAAATTGCTAATAAAATATCATGCACCAAGGAATAAACTAGCATAAGCTAATTTAGTTCAAATAAGTTAATTCCATAATTACTTTCATCCTTTCATCAATTTATTTTCATAAAAAGTATTGTTAGTATAAAATTTCACTTTTTTAATTTATGAAACAAATATATTTATCACATTAAGTATCAAAATATTTATACTTTATTTGAACTACCAAGTTAAAAATTTATATTCAGTAAATATAATTTGAAAGATTATTTATAACTTTATATTAAAAGTTGTATTAAAAGATTGAATTTATATATTGTTAATTTCGTTTTAATATGTATTAAATTTTAAATTTTTAAATAAATTCAAATCATTCAAATGAAATAATTTTGATAAAAGAACATATTATATAAATATGTTGGTTTAAAACTTTGTAGGAACCAGATAAAACAAGTCATTATTCACTCATAAATATTTTAACAAGATTCTATATAAAAGGAAGAGTTGTAAGGCTAAACCCTTCTATTACAAATGAAAATATGCCCATAGACCAAAGCCCAACAGAAGTCAAGAATTTTTATTAAAGGAAAAAATTGTCCAAGCCTTACTTATTTGCGAAGCTAAACATGACTTGTTTAACTCACTAAACCTAAAGTAACCATTGAAAAATACTTGAAACAAATGGTTACTTTAAAAATAGAAAAAATGACTAATTTTTTAAAGTGAAAAACATAATGGATTGGTTTTTAGTTTTAGGCTAACCCAAAAGAAGACCAAACTGATGATATCAAGTCCACTTAATTTTAAATTTTAATGCTTTTATTTTTTATTTTTTCAAATTCACTGTTTTGTTAAAAAACATTAATTCAAATATTTAGCATACTATTTTGAAGATAATAGCATCTTTTAAATTATTTAGTTCATTGTTTATTGATTACTATTAAATTTACTTTCTCTTTGAGAAGATTTGAGAAATTTATTTATAGAATTCATATTTACTTAACTTTTTATTATTAATATTTATTGTAGTCTTTCTTTAAAAACCATCAATACTCAAAATAATAATAATATATTATAAACAAAGTTAACAAGTTATAAAAGGATCACACTCTGTAGAAAGTTCATCTTCAAACTCTCATCATCTACTCTCCATTTTCTACACTTCAGATTATTGAAACACTGAGAGAAAGAAATTACATTGAGCATGAAAACACACAGTTTCTAAATTCTCCATAAAGTCACTGATGAGTTTTTGCATTTTCTTGCAAGTTAATGATAAATTGCTCCCTTAAGCTTGCTATTGTTAAGGCTATCGTTGTTTTTAAGTTCTTTTCCTTGCCATTGAACCTTTTGGAATTTCTTTCTTTCCATATCTCCTGAAATAAGTAGCTAATGCCATTAAATAGGCATTCTTATCATCAGTGGAGACTGTTTTGACCTTTATCCATTGAATGATGTCAGCTAAGTTACAAGAATTGATATCCCAGTGGCAAACTTTCATTGGTCTTCTTCAAATTTGGTTTGGAAATTCTATGTTGGAAGAAAAGATGGTCTCTAGTTTCATCCTCTAGCTTGTATAAAGCACAAGTTTTATGTAAGGATAGATATCTCAATCTATCCATTACGTTGAGCTTATTTAACATTGCTAACCAAAATAAAAAACTGACACTAGGCCTAAGGCTACTATTCCGTATCACTCTACTCCATTCTACTTTAGAACCAATCTTTTGCATTTGTTCCTTCGTTTTTCTATTTGTTAAGTTAGTCATAGGTATGTTATATCAATAATAGATATCCTCAACTGGATTTAAGAGTAGGATTAACAAACTGTTTCTCAGCTTTTTTGGAAATTGTGCTCAGTTTTCTACGAAAAAGTTGAAAGAGCTGTCACTACTTATTGATTCTATATAAGAGCACCTTGACTAGTCCAATTATCAAACCATAAAGAGAGCTTCTCTCCTTTTCCAAGTTACATTTGATTCCATAAGCTTCTTAATTTCAGGAGTTGGTTAAAGAACCAGGAATGTGAACCTTTTAGAACCATAGCCCAAAGACTATTTCCCTTAAGCATATAGCCATGTAACCACTTGATCCATAATGATTCCTTATCCATTATGATTCTCCATATCCTCTTTAACTTTAGAATTTTATTACTACAATTTACAGCATCCAAGCTTAATCCACCCTCTTCTTTTGTTCTACATACATCTTTCCAGCTTACTTTTGCATCTCCTCCTTCTCCAACTTTTCCCCATAAAAATTACTTCTTAATCCTTTTAACAATCTTAATGATACCTTTAAAAAGAAAACTATGGGAGCACCAGTATATATGCATTGAAGAAGTAACATCTTTCAGAAATTGTAACTAACCTTCGTATGCTAATGCTTTATTCATCCATACTCCTAGTGTTTTCTAAATTTTCTCAATCAATGGGAAAAAATACCTATATTTGAGTCTTCTGGTAAAGAATGGGAGTCTTAGACATAATAGAGGGGGAGTATGCTTGGTCATTCAAGTAATTCGATCTATATTGTTAATAAGGTGTGAAGCACTCTTTGATAGAAAAAATTGGCTAATATGGAGATTCATCCCAAGACCTAATAGCTGCTTAAATTTTGTAAATTATTCATCAATAAGGAGAGAGAATTCAAGTCTACTTTACTTAACAAAATGAGGTCATCTACAAAACATAATCTAGTTAAAGAAATTAGCTTGCATTTGGAGTGATACTTGAAGAGAGTGGTATTTGAGACATTATGTTATAAAAAAAGACTCCATGTAAATGATGAATAAGTAAGGGAAAAGGGGTCCCCCTACCTAGGACCTTTAGAGCCCCTTAAAAATTTCTATTGAGGTGTTATTAATTAGAATACTGAAAGAGGTAGAGGTAATGCATGCTATAATCCATTTTATAAGGCTTTTAGGGGTGCTTTAATACTTCAATTTTCTACAACAAGAAAGACTAGTTTACACTATCAATTGATTTATGAAGATCCACCTTTATAGTATAATTTTGTGGAGAAATTTTCCTTACGTATCCCTTCATAAGCTCCTACATTATAAGAATATTGTGTTCAATTTGTCAGCTGCCACAAAAGCCCCTTAGATTCTTCTGATTATAGAATTTAATAATGTTTTCAATCTATTACATAACAACTATGCTATGATCATGCATAGGAAGTTATTACAAGCAATTGGCATGAAATCAATAAAGGAATATGGATTAGAAGATTTATAAGTTAAACATAAGTATGCTTTATTGATTTCTTTCAACATAACTCTATTATTGAAGAATTCATGCACAACTTCCTTAACAACTCTTCTTATCTTTCCCTAAGTTTTATGATAGAAGTTTCGATTAAGTCCATCTAGTCTAGGAGCTTTCATTCCATTCATTTTCAAAACACATTTTTAATCTCTCTGTCTCTACTAGCGTGATTAAATTGCTATCTGCTTCCTGTTATAGTTTCCCCTAGTTAAGAGAGAATTGAAAAAAACCTCTAAGCATTTATCACCTTCCTTTATCCAATTAACTCTATCTCTTTTTAGGATCAAAGAATTGTGATTATCTAGTACTTTCTGATAAATTTTTAAATTTTTTTCTCCTTATTAAATATATAGTAATCTCAGGGTAGTCTGCTATTGAATTTTGTATAAAGGAGGGCTTTTCACTAGCTTCTTTATTCTCCATTCTTGTATTTTGACTCTTTTTTTGGCATTTAGGAGCTTTAATTCTTTTTTTATTTCTTTTAGCTTATATAAGCAAGCATATTATTTTGTTCCATTCACTGCTTCTTCCAATCTTATATCTATAGCCTTTTGAAATCCTTTATCATTGACAAGAAAGTTATTAAACTTGAAACGAAACTTAACTCTAGCCTTTGTAAATGAATCTTCTCTCTTTATAGGAGTAAAATTAGAGAAACTTGGATCCATAAAAAGAGCTTTACTTTCATTGAATATCGAGCTTTACTACCACATTCACCATGGCTCTATCTAGTTTCTTGCTTATGAACCATCTGAAAGATTGCTTCCTCAAATTTGAGTTTAGTTAATTCCACTTATTTAGTGTAATAAAAAAGATCTTGGTTATAATTGAGGAGATTACAATTGTCATTAACTTTTGATCTATTGAGTCTGATGTTGAAATCTCCATTAACTAGCCATGGTCCTAAGCAATTTCCTTTTACACTTGTTAACGTTCTCGAGATGTTATCCATATATAAATTTTGAAAACACTAAAGAGTTCTCCATTTAAAAATCAACTTGGAGTGTATGAGCTGCTCATTAGTTTCTAGTTTCTTTATTTTCACTAGGTCATCATTGTAACAAATGATGATCCTTCCAAAACTATGATATTGATGAATGGAGAGAAGATTCCAATTTGATCCCAAATAGTTCAGTTTATTCAAGTTTTCCTTCTTGATTTTAGTTTCTAATAAAAAATTAACAAAGGATTCTCCCTTAGTACAAAATCCCTCAAAACATTAAGCTTGGATAAGTGGTTTAGTCCCCTCACATTTCAAACAATAAAAGTCATTTCAGAAGGCCTTTACCTTTAGAGCTTTTCATATTTCTACTATTAGTTCTCCTTGTTAGCACCTTCTCTAAATGTTCCTCAAGTTTCCCTCTAGTTATTGTTCATCCCCCATTTGCATTAACATTTGAATTAAAGTGGGTTTGGAGCCTAAACTGTGGGATCACTGTCATTCCCTATGGGTGGTGTTTTGATATGCTTCTTTTGCTTAGAATGAATAATTTCTTTATAGAATGAGTAATTCCTTTATTTTCTTGGGATTAAAATATTTTTTCAATAAGTATAGGGTTGTCTTTTGTTTCTTAGTTTACTTCTGCCTACCCTATTAGCTTAAAATACTACCCTTTCTTAAATACTCTTCATATTGGTTTCCATTCCTTTCCTTGTGCTTTTAAAGAAGATCTCCAGTGATAAGTAACATACACTTTATCTTCCTTTAGGGAATTTTCAGTGATAGTCTCATAATTAGTATGCCATCCTTCAACTCTATTGAAATGTCCATATTTATATAAATCCTTACAAAGTCAATACATCTTCTCTTGGCAATGTTTTCATCCATGCATAAGGGCTCTCCTGGGTAGCTTGCTAGTATGCTTTGGCCTATTGTTGTCTAGAATTCAAGGGGAATGTTGTGATATTCACTCGCAGTGGGATGCTTCTTAAATTGATGGCTTACAACTCCATTCCTTGGTGCTAAGTTTGGAAGAATAGAGGGAGCTGGAGACATGACAAGGCCCTCCTCAACTATTTTTAGAGCTTCAAATTTGGAGTTGAAAGTGAACACTATGTTGTTTTCTTTAATTATCAGAACCTCCTTTAAGTCCTTATTTTTCCAATGTCTTTAAGCCTATATTTGGATTGCTAGAAAAGGTGGTTTTCCATAGAATCCCACTATCGATGCTTCCCAACTACTAGCTCCTTCTTGCAGAAATTCAATACTTGGAGCAACAATGGCTTTACCATCTACTTCAACAGGAGATCTATAATGTAGTGAGATGTTTGGGTTATCTCCTACTACTTGCTTCCAAATTTTCAAAGTAGAGGGGAGTTTTTATTTAGGTTTGTTAGGGGGTAGGACTATGTTAGAGCTTAGAGCGGTTGGTAGACAAGGGTTCAAGTTATTTAGAAGGTTATGGTTGGCCTAGAGAGGATGAAGACAAGGACGAGGATAATGGAGGGAATTCAGATTGCATTTTGTTGAAAGAAGAAAGTTGTAGGAAACAAGTTTTGCTTTAGACAAAAAACTATTAATTAAAATGGGAAAGAAGGTAAAGACGAGAAGGATACAATATAAAGAGGACAAAAATGTCCCTGATCATAAGAGGGCAAAGAAACCAGTGAGGCGAGGATTTAGCTAAGATGGAACAATTGGGCGGAAGATGAGCAATAGCTTAGGCAAAAGAGAAGAATAGAATGGCCACAACTTGATTCGTTAAGCTATAGCTGAGGCTTTCTTAGAGAGAAGAAGGAGAGCATGGATAATTATTCCCAAAATAATTAATTTTTAATGTTACAATCATACAATTACTAATTCTATTTCTATTGTATATTCTTTCTAAATAATTTTAAAATTTAATATTTTTGATGTAATACAAATATTTGATTATTCTTGTATTTTTGCCTTTTTAAAATTTATTTTACTACTAAAATCAACTTATTTTCATAAAAAGTATTGTTAATATAAAATTTTTACAATTTTAATTGATGAAACCAATAGATTTTTCACATTAAATATAATAATATTTATAATTTATTTGAATTACTTAATTGAAAATTTTATGTTTATTAAATATCATATAAAAGATTATATATAACATTTTTATCTATTAAAATATCATCATATTAAGACATTAAAGAGAAGTTTATACAATACTAACTTCTTTTGAATAAGTATCAAAATTAAAAAAAAAGTACATTCAAACCATCTAAATGATACTAATTTTATTTAAATTTATTTTTAAATTTGTATATTATTTCCTTTAAATATAAGAAACCATTATACTGGCCTAAATTTTTACTAGAAACCAATTTAAACAACACATTATTCACACATAAATATGTGAACAAGATTGTATACAAGAGGAAGAGCTAGGAGGTTAAGCCTTTATAATACTAACGAAAAATGCCTAAAAGTTAAATAGTAATAAAAGCATAAGAAGTCAAGAATCTTTCAATATTGTATGAGATGAAGAGAAGTGTCATGTTCTCATGTACCTCAATTTTTCTATAAAAATAATCATTATTTCAAAGAATGAGGTTTTTTTTACTTACCCACTTTATTTCACTAAATTATTATATTTTCTCTTAACAAAATAACTGACACTTGGTTTCATAAGTCTTTTGAAAGAAGAACTTGAAGGTATATTCTTTAAGCCCAAATCTAGGACTGAAGAATCTTAGAGTTTAGAAATATATACATAATATTTAGTGCCAACTATTAGGTAATAATTAGTTAGATCTAGATAACCTAACAATTAGCAATTATAAACTTACATCTCTCTTTGTCTTAATAAGAAATGGAACCGATAGTCTCATCTTCCCCCTCCCCCCCAATCTTTTTTTATGCCTACTTCCTCCTCCCTCGTAAGCGCCTTCAAACTCACAACCTCGTCCTTTACAAATAACTTCACACTTTGACTAGGTATGTTTATCAACAATAATTGAGAACATACAACAATAATAACAATTGTTGGCCTAAACTATGACTCTCCAAACTAAGCCCACACATGTAGAAATCCATAAGGTGAGATATGTACTATCGTACAGTACTTAATAGGGGAAATTGATACCAAATGAGGTATAACAGATCCAAGTTATGAAAATTTTTCAAGTCAGAACAACTTTCACAGCAATACGTATAATATACCACTGTAGATTTATATCATCTAATGTGTCATAAGATTAAAACTATATATTTCCAAATCAGAACATCTTTTACAACAATACATATAATATACCACCATATATTTATATCATCTAATGTGTCATAAGATTAAAACTAAGAACTCTTATATATATATATATATATATAAGATTTGAACAATTATTTCACCATAATCATATTGTTTGAATCTTTAACATCAAAATATAAACTATCACCATTGGAGCCTCATAATAGTGTGACATAGCCATATTATCACATAGTATGTTTATGAGATTATGAATCCGTACGGGGAATCAAATGCAATAAAGTTTTGCATTTTCTTATTTACATTGACAAGCCCAATAAGAGATTGATATTAAACACTTCTTATAGAATTAATAGCAAAATTTAGATAACAAAAGAATCAATTTTAGTCCCATTTTTCTAGCAATCAACATATGACTTTCAACATAGTAACTTTTTTTTAAAAGATAATGCAAAAGTTAAGTAAGACCATTTAAGATTACATATAAAAGTTTAATCTTGAAGCTTACATTTCCATTGTAGTTGTTACTTTAGAGAAATATTAAACAAATATCAACCTTTATTTAAAAAAACTCTCCAAAAATGTTCTTTTAAACATGACAATATCTCACACTTAGAATATTATACATTGCACACCAAGGAGAAATAACCAACAAATTTTCTGGGGAAATAAAGTTGTTAAACATCCAAAGAAAAAGAGTAATCCTTTAGGAAGAATAGAAATAAAGGTACCTATACTAACACAACCATGAATCAAATTATCAAGGATTAAAACCTAGTGAACTTACCTCAACCAATGTCACCAGAAAAGTAATTTGTAAAAATTTACTGCATTTTTCACTAAAATTATGACCATGGCATCAAAAGTTATAGGAACCTTAAGCAAACCATCAATGAACTCTTTTAAGAGGGACACTTAGAATAATTTCTTAGAAAATACAAAGTTATTCATAAAGGCAAGACTAAGCAATGATGTAGATCAAGGACCCCAAACTAAACAAGAGGATAAGGAAGAGCAAAAAAGTCATTAACATGATTGTTAACAGAGACAATAGAGCACATAAGTCATTAACATGATTGTTAACAAAGACAAAAGTTATAATAGATCTCAATTGAAAATTTCTACTTAAAATAATTGAGTACACATTAGAAGAGACTAAAATTAAAATGGTGAATAAGAAGGTAGATCATATTTAAAAAAGAGAAAAATAGCCCCAAGATTATGGATGGCATAATTAGGGTACAAGATGTAGAACAAATCCTAAAAGTTTAAGTTGGAGAACAGATCCATAATAAGTTACTAAAAATAGGAGCCAATATGGATGAAGATCAAAGACCAAAATGAAATAATTTTTAAAAGAACAAGAAGAAATTTATGTTGCATTTTTAACTTTATACATGATAGGAATTGAGCAACATATAATAACTTATAGGGTGAACATGAGACCTAATGCTAAGTTCGTAAAGTAGAAGAAAAGAATACATGAGAAAGAATGAAAATATGTAAGAAAAGGTAAATAAAATTTTAAGTGCAAGCTTTATTAGGGAGGTGATGTATCTAAATTGGCTCACTAATAGGGCTATAATGAAAAAATCTAATAAAAGGTACCATATGTGCATTAATATTACAATTTTAAACAAAGTATATCTAAATGTAGTTACCTGCTTCCAAAGATATGCTAACTTATAAACACCAATGTTGGTTATATGTGGTTGAGTTTCATATACATATATATGGTATAATCAGATCCATATGTCTGAAGATGATGAAGAAATGGCAGTTAACAAATCATATTACTACAAAGATAATGTCATTTAGATCAAATAATGCATGGGTAACCTTTCACAGGCTCATCAATTCCATGTTTTACAAACAAGTTAGTCAAAATGTGAATGTGTGGATATGATCTTTAAAATGGAAGTATGGGGAGATCACTTAGTAAACCTAGGAGAATGTTTGGAGACACTAAAGAAGAGTGGAGTGAATCTAAATCTTGGGACGTGTGTGTTCAAAACTTCTCATGAAATTCTTAGTATTTATGATGAGTCAAAAATTAATCTTTAAAAGATCAAAGCAATCATTACTATGAAATAGACATAGATTTTAAGGAAAGTACAAATTCTTGTAGGTAAAATAACAAGCTTATCTTATTTTCTTTCAAAGTCTAGTAAAAGGCATCCTCATATTTTTTAAAATATTAAAACGAAGCATAAGGCTCAAATTAAGCAGCAAATGCTAGTAGGCTTTTAAATTATGAAAAATCACTTACATAATCTAGCTCTCTTCACCACCCCTTATAATAAAGAAAATATGTACTTGCATCTTAACTATATTAAAAGCACTCAATTCGTTTCTTATTCAGAAAGACAAATATTAAAGTAATATTTAATGGAGTTGTTAGGCTACTTCGCTTCTATTGCTTGAGAATAGAAAAAAGTGATTATTGAAAGAAGCTTACTGAAGGTTGTTTTCTTTAGGAAGTTTCCTTGAGAAAGGTACCAAGAGTGAGGTCAAAAAGGGATCATTCATTGATCCAATTAGATGTCCAGATCTAGGAACATAATATATGATTAATTGTAAGAAGATTTTCTGTACATCGTGATTGTAAAACCATATACATAAAAGAAGACATATGTACCAACTTGCTTAGAAGTCTAATTTTTTCCTTCCATGGCATGATCAATAATTTCAGTTAGCTTTAGCCAACATTCAATTCCTTTTAAAGGAAGAGCATTCTGTACACAGAGCTTATATATCTGTCAAAGAAGACAATTTTATTGCAATAGTTCTTTTTAATAAAACTCAGCCAAAAAGTATATAGAAAAAGGAATGAATATAGTGAAAATGTATTATTTGGCGTAGTAGTAAATAGGAGAGAAAATAGAATTTGTTTCTTTGTCTTTAAAAAATATGAGCAATTAATAGTGATATGTTAACTAAAAAATCCTTTTGTAGCAAATTATTGATTAAGAACAATAAATAAGCTCAACATAAAGGTAAAAAAATAAATCCTAATAACGTGGTCCTAGACATCTACCATTATGCCTATAATCATTAGCCATACTATGGCTATCTGTAATGGAAAAAACCATTTAATTATTTGTATAATAAATCATATGGTGGGCCATAAGTTGGGAAAATTTATATCAACTCAAAATTTGAGGTCATGATCTACTTTTTCTAGTTTGAGTTTGGTAAGTTACTTTTTTGTTCATCTAGAGTCTCTCTTGACCCTTTTTTGCATGATATATGATCTGGCTATGAGCTTCCTTCTGTACATTGTTTGGATCTACTTAAGTAAAAACTAGTTACAATTAAATGAAAGATCCCTTATTGCACATTTTCTATATTTGCCTTCTTCTAATCAAAGATAGTCCAATATGATTTTAGCTAATTTAAGGTTTGTCATCTCTTCGACTCCATTTTGGGGCACTATTGAAGACTTTTAGGACTTAAAATAAAGTACACTTCAATGGAGAACGCAATATTGGTTATTGTTAAGTTTGAGAAAAAAATTGAAACTATATTTCTAGGCTCATCTCATTGTTATTATGATAAACCTACGATTATGAAAAATTTTATACAAAACTGGAACATTAAGAAGGATGGTTAAATGGTTAGTAGAACTCAGTGAGTTTGAGATCAAATTTTCACTACAAAAATTGACGAAATCTTAGTTATTGCCATACATAACAGTTGAATGTACAATCCCTACCAATACTTAATATATGACTGAACTTAAATTGAATTATTCACTCACTTGAATGATGAACAATGTTGGCGCATCAGGAAAAAAAAAAGTAAAGTTAATATTATTATTCAAAATCTGTATGAGATCAATAATATGGGAAAAATGGTGACATACTTACAAATTTAAGCAAAAGAAATTAAGTTTAGATCCCCAACTTATTGTCTATTAGTTGATTGGCTCTTTTTTCCTAAAGAAGAAATCATATTAAAGTATTTTACCTTGTATTAAATTATAGAAATAAACATAAATTCAGGTATAACACATCTTTAGAAAAAAAAAACAATTTAGCACATCAATTGAAAAAATGTGGAGCAAAAAGAATGAAGTTTAAGGATGCATTTTCCGAAGTTAAACTTAAGCCTATATATGAGGAAAATCATAAGTATAAGTGGAATAGTTAGTCACAAATTATCTATATAAAAAAAGGATAATTACCTTCAAACTAAGTTAAGGCAAGGAAACTCATATGTAGATCCAAAAAAATCTCCATTATTAATGGACAACTTTACATACATTCCTACATTTGTTCCTTTTTGAAATGTGTTGCATTACACTAGGCAAAAAAAAGTTAAAGGAATTCCTTGAAGATTTATATGGATCACATTAGGGTTGCTCAACTTTAATATTATGCTAACAATATTTTCGGCCATCACTTAAGAGAGATCCAAAAAAGTGATATATATGTTAAAAAAACTCACATTTTCTTCATCATCTTGTTAGATAATATTCACCTATTTAATCTTTAATATTATTTGAGTAATAGATTACATACATTATAGCCTATTCTTACAAGTCATTAGACAATACAAGTTCATCCTTATTGTAGTCGATTACTTCACATAATGGATAAAATAAAATCATACTCAACCATGATAGGAAAAATAATTATATACAAATGTGGAATCCTCCTTACCTATAGTAATAGGCAACGAACTGTTGTTCATTTATTTAAACCTAAAGAAGTTTTTTTGTCTTAGGGAATCAAACAGAACATCATATCTATCGCTCACCTATAGGTTAAAGGTTTTAAAAAGGTCATTAACGTAACCATTCTATAAATTAGGATAAAGAAATTTAGGTGGATGACTTATCGAGCTTCTTTTAGAGTTATAAGACATTCCTAAGGACAATAACAATAAAAATCCCATTCAATTTAACATATAACCTGAAAGATCTTTTCTTAATAGAATTAAAGTTTTTTTTAATATTGGCTTTGAAACCTTTAAATTTGATAATAATAAATACAAGTTAACGTTGAATTTGAGCTTATCTAATACGAAAGAAAAGAGGAAAACCTGAAGAATTTTTCATTACCAATAATAGGTTAAGATCTTCAATTAAAGGACAGTCACACAATATATTATAAAAATAGGCTAGCTCATTTTAAGGAGAACTAACATAACTGATAGACTAAAAGATAAAGAAAAAATTTCTTATCAAGCCCATTCCTTATAAGGGATGTTGTCAAACCTAAAATATACAAGCTCAAAAGATTATACACTTAATATGTTTTAAGAACTTGGAATGGCCAATGACCTAAGAACTTATGATTCTTGAACTTGTAAAGCATTTTAGTAGTCAATACACAACTTCGATTTTAGCATTGTGTATTCTCCATGTTTAGAAAATCAATTTTCTTAAACATCATAATTAGGATTTAAAACTAAGAAATATGTTAGATTCAAGGAGTCATAAAATGTTAGACTTAAAGATTTGCAAGCGTCACAAAACATTAGAATCAAGTAGTCACAAAACATCAAACTCAAAGAGTCATAAAGTGTAACACTCCGTCCCCATACTAAGGATTAGATGTTGGGCCCGAAATTTTTTAAATTAATTTGAGGTCTTAATAGATTTATTATTTTGGAGCAACTAGCATGCTAATGTTGGTAGGATTTATTGCTTGAATTGATGGAATTAAAGTATAAATGTAGTAAGAATGCATGAGGGGCAATCTTGGTAGATCAC
>JANSVA010041217.1:0-13585 GCA_025504915.1 Erythroxylum reticulatum | reverse complement strand
GATTGTAATTTTTGTGACTGAAATTGTTTATAAATAAGTTGGATCAAAATTGATTATTGATTTTCCACATATATGTATATTGTTTCAAACAATTTGCAATGAGTTTTAACCAATGACTATTTTAGCATGCCACTCTTGCTGGCTTTGTACTTAGATATCACTCAAGATTTCGGGTACATGTCTTGTGAGAGTGGGGTGTTACATCTCTTCTTTCATCTCATAATCGAAAATGAGAGGGTCTCATTTAGGTTATTGGTCTTTTTATATAGCCATCTTAAAACAAATGAGAAGGGTCTCATTTATTGACTTCTTTATGATTGATTAAAGAATGAAGTGTTGCATTTGATGCACAACACTTCCTTCTTTCATTTTAACCAAAATTGAGAAAGAGAGAAGAAGTATTATTGCATTTTTTACTTACTCTCTCCTCTCTTACATAGCCTAGATGAAACTTGAATGAGATGGGTCTCATTTTTGGCTTCTTTCAACTAAGGGAAATGTCTTCAAGATTTCTTCTCCTTTCCTACCAAAGGATCTTGGTAACCAGGTTGTCTAAAGAGAACAAGTGGTAGATCAAATTAGTCGAGGATAAAATAACGAGGAGAGGATACATTGACAAGGAGAGGATACAAAAGCGAGGAGTCAAAACTATAGCAAGGAGTCAGTATAATCTCTATCTTGTTCTTATGTTAATTATTTTACTTATACCAAGTGATGTATGGTTGAAACATGTTGATTTGATTATATTGTTTCCACTGCATTTTGATTTCAAAACAAGTTTTGAAATCCATAGTTTTAGCCAAATCTTACATGCTTTTGTTTTCGATCTAGTATAATTGCTTTAGTTCTTAACCCAAAATAAAAACTTTGTCTACTACATAAGGGTACCCTCATTCTTGTTTTTCGTGATAATCCCATCATTAATATATGCAAACTAGCGAACTAATTTGATCATAAATGTATTTCTAAATTGAATGGAGGGTGCAGTGATATAACTTTCTTTATGTAATAACTTCTATCATTAACTAAATTATTATTATACAAACTACACACTGTAAGAACAAAGTCTAGGAAAAGAAGAAGAATTTCATACTTACTAAAGACTCAATGATCGTAAGACCATATGTCATAAGAACATGAGTCATAGCAATATGTGCACAATTTATTAGTCCAAAAATCATTCCATTGTTAAAATAGATATGTACCCACTGTTTCTTTGAGTTTTGTTTTAATAAGATTCAGTAGCAGTACTTGAAGCAGATGGGACTAGGACGACGAGGACGTGTGGTGGTAAGAGAGATGGAGAAGGGGGGCTTCGGTAGTGATAAAGTTGAGGACTTTGGGACACTAAGGACGGTGGGATGATGAAGATACGTGGTGGAATAACGAGTACGTTGGGAAGGTGAGGACGCCCAGTTTGACGGCAAGGATGATAATGACAGAAGAGAGAAAAAAATTAGGCAGACACAGTAGAGGAGGGGGAAGGGGGCTTCGATAGTTTTAGGTTAAATGAAAATGGAATCATTTGGTTTAACATCAAATGAAATTGTTTTCATTTTATTAAAAACATTAAAGTCGAAGTAAACGATGACATTTACTTATAAAATTTAGTGATGGAATTTATCGATAGAAATGTATTCTAATGGTAAAATAAAAACTGATTTATTCCACCATGCATTCCCATCTTCTTTATCGATGGGAATTTTCTAACATCGCTATATTCCGTCAAAAAATTTGCTGAGATAATTTCCCACCATATTTACTAATGGATATTTTTTTCCATCACAAAAATGAAAATTTTTCTTATAATTTTATGAACTAAACATGATTTTTTGTCGATAATCCACTACGTCTTCATTTTCATCTGTAATTTTCCATCACTAATTACCAATTTCTTGTAGTGAAGGGACTATAGTAATCTCATTGTAGCTTCCCACTTAGATACTAGCAACCTAAAATTTTGAAGATTTAACCTATTGTCTATTTTCTATGTTAGATAAGACTAATCTAGTATTACTATTTTCTAGAATGATGCCTCTAATCCATTACAATGAGTTTTAATAGAATCTCAACCTATCTTAGAACTGAAAATTCATTCATTCCACTCTTTACATATAGAATATATTATATAAAATCAAGCAATCTTAATAAGTTTTTGTTTTTCTTTCTCTATGTTTAACCTTTTAGAGGGCCATCGATTTGCTCCTAGTTATCATCCTTTTATAAATGGTTGTTCAACCCTTGAATTTTACTTTAAAGCTCCGTTATATAGTAGCATTTAAAGAACAAATGGTCTTTATTTTCATAATCAATGTTGTATAGCTTAAAAAAAGGGTAAATACCTAATAAACCCACAATTCTATCAGGTATGGATAACTTATTCTTAATGACTGGCCACATGATGAATGAAATCTTTGGAGTGATTTACTTGCACAAAACTTGCTTCCTCTTGTAAATTTAAAAATTTAAAATCTAAAAGTTTGATAACGTGAATGATTAGTAAAAAAACCCTAGTAGGTGTGTAGATAATCAGATATAACCCAATTCTGATGATTAGGGTTTTGCTTTGGAAAGTCCTATTTGAAAATATTGAAACCTCTATATTAGATAAGCTAGTCATTTTCACCAATCATCTTACTTACTTTGGCTTTAGGGTTTAAGCATGTGTCTTAGATGATATGCTTTAAGAATTAGTTATAATGGTTTTATTACACACCAGTTATTAAACCAAAGCCATATGCTCTCACTATTCCCTTGCTACATATGTGACAATTAACACGTTGTAATGCTAAGGAAAAAAAACTAGACCTACAAATGTAGCAGTAGTGAGTCTAGTTCGATCCTATAAAGAATGTTCAGTTAGCCTTTGAAATGAAATTAATCAGTGTTTAGGTTTTGGACCGGGGGGTGGTTTGGTTTAAAATAGGAAAATAAAACAAAATTAACTAAAAAAATAAAATTAAAGAAAACATGAAAAAATGATGAAAGTGGTGAATTCTTTAGGAGTCTTATTGGGCACCATTTTTTCTATTTGATCAATTGACATACAACAACTTATTATTAAGATCATGTCCCCAATCATATTGTACCAATCAAATTTCTCCGAAAGCCATGGAGGGTTTGCCGCATCAAACGTCTGTTTCACCGTGATGAACAAATGGGATTAAGCCAAAAAATGGATTAAGCCAGAAGACCCTTCGAGTGAAGTTCGCCGCAGCAAAGTCTCCACTGAAAACCAAAATCCCCTCTGTACAAATACAATGCGGTGATCTTTTGGCTTTGCCTCAGCGAAGTTTGCAAAAAAATCATACCGAAATACCTTCCATCTTTCCTAACCTTACTTTCACTCTAACTTGTCTCACATTCACTTCCTCTGATGCAATATCATTTCCTGATAATTCAACTATCAATATTATCTCATCAAACTCTTTAATCTCTTTTCATTTGATTCATTACTTACAACTAATTCTTATTATTCACAATTTCATATCATTCCTTTTTCCATACACATCTCACTTATATATATAACAACAATTCACATTCAATAACCTCAAAAGTAAAGAGATTTTACAAATATTTAATCATATGACAACATTTCATCATTTTCTTAATACAAAATACACATGGGTGCTCATGTTCGATGTGCCGCTAAACCTACTCAAAAATCAAAATAACTTAGTACAAAAGCCAACTATCTTATAATTGCCAAATGCCTTTATGCTCTTGATCATTCAATATCATGCTCTTCACTTGAAGATGGGACGGATAAGGGGTGGTGAGCTTTAAGCCCGTGGGTAACAATTTGTAAGGGAAAAATAAGCAAAACTTTTGAAATGTTCATTTGTCAATACAAAGTCTAATTTAATTTATAAAACATATTGTTCACAAATTCTTAACCAACATTAACAAATTTCAAATCATGTATGTATCAAACTTGTTAACATATCATAGGGACATAAGCACATTAGAATGGATTGTAAATCCATGAACATGACGAGATACACATTTCCACATAATGGTCTTGTGTAGTCATAAACTTGACACATTATCGCAATCCCACATACTGATTTTGCGTAGCCATAAACTCGAGGGAGTCCATAAAGGAGCTCCATACCACTAGCAGTTAGGCGGGAGAATCCTTTTCTTGATCAACGTGCGCATGACATTCTTGAATGGATTATACCAAACCCACATAAAATGTAATTCATGAATCGAAAACAGTTTGCCCAAATGGCACCTTTCTGGAAACTTGTTTTTCATGCACATGAGATAGTTCAAAAAAAAACATTTCTGAAAACCTGATTTCATAAACTTGCATCTTTAAAAAAATCATTTCAAAATCTTTTCATAAATCATCAATATAATTCATGTAGAAAACATATAAAAATTTCAAAATCCATCCAAGAAGCAAATAAATGCAACATCTATGATGCAGTTGAAACCATTAAGCTTCTTTGATTTAAAGAAAACAATGAGTGGCTTATTTACTCTATTATAAACATGTACCCACCTTAAGAATCCTTGCTTATAACTTGCTCAAAGATGCCTCTCATCTTGATCCTATTTCCTTCTTTGATTCCCTTTATCAATGACAAAAATCCCTATTTAATAGGAATACAATTTGGGGACTCATATATATAACATATTCACTAAGATAAATGCTAAATAATCAAACTCTTCTAAAAGTCTAGACCTTCGGGTCAATTTTTCCATGATCATTTGGATCAGTTAAATGAAGAAATTTGATACCAATTTCTTATATCAAAATGTTCCCCATTGTCTTAATTTTCTTATGACACTAAAATCATTCAATTTGTTTTATTACTCTAAAATTTATACCCAAAACATGTTTGGGATATTCTTAGTCTAAAACAACATTCTATGTTGAACTTCAATTCAAAAATTGAAATCTTTTTAGACATAATTAGAACTCAATTTCATCTGAAATATTGTATCCTTATATCTCTAGTTTACTCCAAATCAAAAATTATCCTATTTAAATAACTACACAAAACGTTATACCTAAAATACTGAAGCATGCTTAGTGCTGGAAAGTTGAGTTCGCTACGGGAAAACCCAGAAATTCGCCACGGAGAACTTATCCAGAAACTTACTCTGAGAACACGTTTTGCCATATTTTTCATCTTTTTACTTCCCACTTTTCACATATTAACCCTAAACCATCTCTTCTACTTCATTTTAAACATCATTTCAACCCAATATCTTTGACAAATACATCAAGATCTATCTTTGATCATTAACCCTAAAAGAAAACATTTGCCTTTATCGTTCATCGACAAATTTCCACATATAATCAACTTCATTTGAGTTTCATTTAACCATACCCATGAAAGTTAAAGCATATATTACTTTTTGAAGCTTCAAAATCTTCAAAATCTTCAAGATCTTTACAAACCCTAGCCTTTCTCTTCTGTCTCTCCTCTCTCTCTTTTTCTCCCTCCAATTTTAGTGCTTTTTTCTTCTCAATCAAGACAAAAATTTTACTTCTTATAACTTGTACTCTTAATAATCATACAATGTCCCTTTTTCCCTCCAATAAAAGCCTTATGTCTTTTAACCTTAAGTGACTTGCCAATTTTGCCCTTGATACATTCTTATAATATTAATGCTTTAATTCCATCAATTCATGCAATAAATCCTACTAACATATACATAATAATCAAACTCCAAAAAATAAATATATCAACACCCCATAATTCATTTAAATCATTCTTAACTAAGAAAAAAAACCTGGGGGCCAACATTCTCCCCCTCTTAAAAAAATTCATCCTCGAAATTCTTATTTGATTGATCAAGAGGCAGGGGTATGTCTTCTCATATAATCCTCCGTTTCCCTTTTAGCTTCATCACGCGGATAATTTCTTTGAAAATACCATAGTCAATAGACTTACTCAGTCTTTCAATCCCTTATTTGGTCATTCATTTTCTTAGTTGGTTCCTCAATATTTCTCAGATTATTCACAAGTTTCACTTTCTATGTTGACATTACATCTTTGTCAGATCATATTAGTATTTCTTAACATACTCACAATAACACATCTTTGTTGGCAATACTAACCCATAAGTCAATGTTCCGATTCTTAGTAACTTCATATAGACCACTGCAATTCAAGCTTAGTTGATTTTTTATCCTAACCTAAGCACATCTTGTAGTCAATCTAAGCACTCCTTGTGAAGGTGATACTCTCAGAGACATTTAATCTTTTGCTTCATAGTTCACATCTCTTTAGTATCAGTACATTTAACTCTTATGTCTATCTCACCATATTCCATGACTTTGGCGTGGATCCACCTAATTCATTCATCTTTCTTGAATCACTTAATTTCTAATACTGATCGACTTTACTTATCAACAACCTCTCAAATCAATTCTAGCCTTCAACCATTTTTTAGGCCTTAATTGAACCTAACTATCTAATAACCTATGATACGATCTCTAGATTCAATTGGGCAGTGACATTACGAATTAGAAAAAATGATTAATCTAATTAACAACCATATACACTAAGGTTATTTACCTAGATTATGTTATCCCTAATTATTATAAACCATTAGTCACTACAAATGAATCTCAAATATAACAATTCTAAATTATATTGAAATTCTAGCTAGAGTTCATACACAAACAATCCAACTATATGATAATACGATCATTCATACACAAAACCCAAATCCATATGAATAGGGTAACATAACCAATCCATAAGAAAAAAAAAGAAACTAAAAATACAAGGAAGGAATGCTTAACCGAGTTATCAACGTCGATGTCACCTCTGAACCGATGTTAGGAAGCTACCCCTCCATAAGACTCTCACGGTTAAGAGCTTTGTCCCTTCTTCTCATCTTCTCCTGAAGCTCCATTCTTATCCTAGCTAAAAGAACCAAAAATTTTCATACCATCGTCCATCACAACATCTTTTGCTTTATATTAAAACTAGGTTAAAAGTAGGTGAGTTGGCATTGTGTCACGGGCATGCATCGACTCTCATGGTCGTGCATGACCTCTCACCCCCAGGCATTGGCCTCTCATAGTCATGCATGGCCTATCACATCCATGAGTGGTGTCTCATGACCTTGAGACACCTTGTCACAATTGTGAGTCAATGCTAACAGTTGTGACAAGTTTTGTATTTGGCCATGAGTCATCCTACAGTCTCCTTCTTTATGTTTTCAATATATAATCATCATCTTCATGCATTTTCTTATCTTTAGTTGCTCTAATCTTCCTCATTCTTACTCCATGAAGAAAGAAGATTGTGAATCTCTAGAAAATGGATCAAATATAGGGCTTTCGACTCAGTTTATAATGCTTAAAATCAAATATGAACTTAAGTGAATATCCTAAGCATTCTCATAGCAATAATCACTCAGTGTTATGAAGTAAATTTATAATCAATTTAGCATACATCAATTTCCCCCATACATAGCTTTTGACTCTCCTCAGGCAGAACATCAAAATTAAGATTATAGGGACAAAAACATTTATTCAATTCCTATATTTTCCAAGAATACATAATTATAAGCAAAGATGAATGACTTTCAAAAACCATAGCAAGAACTTAATATTCTACGCTTCTACTCATGATCAATCAACATTCATCACCCTTAGAAACTGATAAATCTAATGGTAGGCTTGGACAAAATGTGTTTAAATAAGATATGATGGATACGCTCAAATACCATTTGCGATCATGACATTCCACAACTTTGCAAATCATTTCAATTCTTCACCACTAAGGCTCACATGCATAATCATAAATCAAATTACTTTTCAAGGTTATAATGTGGGTAAGGGTTAGGTGAGACATATTTGGATAGTGTAGCATGAAAGCCTTTTAAGCTAGTGGAACAAAGTAACACTCAATGCAATATCAAGTGCAAAAACTAAAAGTCACTCAAAACTAAGTGCTATCAGTTACGATGAATGTAAAAACTATATTTCACAACTCAAACTCAAACTTTCTCACCACAAACCACATTAAGCATATATCACTCACAAAAATTAATAAAAAACAAGATTTTTTAACCATAGGGAGTGATTATTAAAAGCATCATCCACCTCATATCCAACATATTCAAGTAACCCATTCATATATGCATTTCCTACATAATAATTTTATTTAAACATATATTTCCCTTTTCTTTTTCTCTTTTCCTTTTCCTTTTTCTTCTCTTTTTCTTTTCTCTTTTTCTTTCACTTTTTTATTTTTTATATAAACATTGAAAGAAACTACATCAACATTAGAATTTCAATTATAAGACACAAAATGACATTCCAACAATTATAACCATCCCACACATATGCATACCACCATACTTAGAATTTTTTACGTCCACAAGTTCAACAATCAACAAATGTTTCACTAGCTTCGAGGCTTAGGTGAGACATTTGGTTGGGTTTAAAACATGTATTGTGGTTAATACAAAAAGAAAGGCTAATAAAATTCAAAGGATCTTATAAAAAATCATATAATAGGTAGGCTATTTGGCTAATATAGCTCGAAAAAATAAAGAATGGCTTATCATTTTCATATTCACGTATGTGAAAAAAATGTGGTCTTGAATAGAAAATCAAAGAAAATTTAGGATGTCTATGTGATGAATGCCACACATAAACAAAACACAATGAGATTGATATAGATGTGTCAATCTAATTAGGCTTAAAATCTCACTAGCTTTGTCTACCACTAGTCATTGCTCTTCTAAAGATAATGTATATTGATCGATCATATGAGAAAAAGTATATGCTAAATTTTTCATGAAATTCTTTAATCAATTCATTCTTCAATCATAATTGTACAGTTCTAAAAGTAATAGAAACTGTTTGTTTATTCTCTCTCTTATTTGGTTGTAAACTTAAAAACAAACAAGAAATAAGCAACTTTAAATCACAAATGCATATAAGAACTAAATGCATAAATGTGAAATAAAAGAAATTTACTTCCTTTAGGTTGCCTCCCAATAAGAGACTTTGTTTAGAGACACTAGCTTCACTCCATGTCTTCCCCTCACATGACAAAACTATGATCTTCTGGTGTCATAATTTGAGCCTCTTACACTTGAGGCTATTTAGGATAGGGCTTTGGTTGATAATCATTTACAAACAACATCTTCCTTATCCTCTGACTCTTAATCTCTAGTGAGTCCATACACTCTAAGAATATCGTAAATGTCTCTACACCTTTTTCTTCTTCTTTCAATTTCTATAACCTACTAGGTAAACATGAAGAGTTAGTCTTAAAAATAACTATGGACTTATACTAACCTTCGAACTAAAAGATATATCATTTTCTACTTCAAGCTCCTCCTCCACTTCCTTGACACAAGCAATTCCTTGAGTAATCATCTCAAGATTCTTAAGCTCTTCTTCACTTTTTAAAGCATTTGCACTAACGTCCCTTGGGTACACCTCGGGTTGAGATGGTTGCTTCTCCTCACTTTGTGCTTTAACGTGGTTGAGAGCTTCTACCATCTGACCCATCTGATTTACTACATTCTGAGGCCTAGGAATGGTATGTTGTTGGACTTGCCTCATTTCTTGCTGGAATTGTTGAAGCCACTATTTTATATTATGTTGAAATTAAAAATTGTTAGCAATTGTAAAATTAAACAAGTATTCCAGAGACATAGTTGAGTCGTGATAAGAAGCTTATCATCTATATGAGAATTGGTGTGTGTTATGCATACAATCCATAAAGTAATTTTGTTGATTATCTCATCCAAAACTAAAGTTAGTATAATAATTCCAAACTTGGTTATAAGATTGGGAATATGAGTTATAGAAAAAAATTACTTTTGTGTGTGAATATTTTTTAAAACACAACAAACACTAAACAAAAAGTGAAAAGATCAAGAAATAAATGCAAAAACTAATTATAAACAAATATGTACAAAACATTAGTTAAACTTAAGAATAAAAACTAAAACACCACACTCCGCAATAACGATGCTAAAATTGACAACGAGTCGTAATGCTAAGAAAAATAAACAAAACCTCCAACTGTAGTAGTGGTAAGCCTAGATTGATCCCATAGAAAGTATTCGGTTAGCTTTTGAAATTAAATTAATCGATATTTAGGTTTTTTAGGGGGTGATTTGGTTTGGTTTAAAAAATAAAATAAAAAAAGTAACAAATAAAAGAAAATTAAAAAACATGCAAAAATGATGAAAGTGGCAAATTCTTTAGGAATCTGATATCTTGTCCTAGACTCTAATTAAACATATTTCATTGAATTGTTGCTCTTTTACTTATCCTTGAACTATTAATCATAGTTTATGAAAATCTCTAGTAACCTGAATTTTCCCTTAGGTCATGTTTAATTAAGATATGATTGTTAATTAAACCTAACTATTGAATAACCTAGGATACTCAATTGGGTAATTGCGTTATGAATTAGAAAAACTGATTAATCTAAGCAACAACCACATACGCTCAGGTCATTCAACCTAGGTTATGTTATCCCTAATGATTATGAACCATTAGTTACTACAAATGACTCTCAAATATAACAATTATAGATTATATTGAAACTTTAGCTATGGGTTCATACACAAACAATTGAACTATATGATAATACAATCATTTATACACAAATCCCAAATCCATAAGCATAGGATAACACAATCAATCCATAAGAAGGAAAAGAAACAAAAATACAAGGAAGGAATGCTTAACCGGGTTGTCAGTGTAACATCTCATTACCTGTGGGAAGGTTAGAATGGTAAATATGAGTGATTAATGAGAGTTAGAGATGCATTTCCATGTTTATGCATATTATGTTATACATGTACATATGAATCGTGAAGTTGTGGCATATGAAAATAATCGGACATGCATTCATAAATAATTCCGGGTATAATTAGATTGAGTTATGATTTTTGGGTGTTTTGAGAATTTTGAATTTTAATTATATGGAAAATTCTATTAGTTAGTAAGAATATTGCAATTGTGAATTTTGGTGAATTTAGGCATGAATTTCAAAAAATTTTAAAAATTAGGAAAAGACTTCAAATGAAGCTTTGGAGATAGTTGGATTGTAAAGATGAGAGTTAAAGGAGTTAGTTTCAAAAGAAACTAACTTAGAGCTTAGATATGAAGAAAGTGACAAGTGTCACTTAGGCTTAGTACTTTTGCTAGAAGTAGGTTACTGTTCTCTGAGAGTTGAGAAGTTAAGTTATATGTTTAAGTTCATTCCTCATGTCATCTTCTTCAAAAAGAATTTCTTCCCATACATGGAGTTTTTCATCAAACCTCTTCTAAGAGATTTCTATGCTTCTCCTTTCGTACCCCAAGCCCACTTTGCTATTTGTGTCTTCTAGCCTAAGAAAAACCTATCTTTACCTCCTTGAATTTGATGACCAAGTGATGCTTGGGAGCTAGGGCTAGTGTTATTTTTGAAGAATTTGAAGTGAAATAAAGTAAGTTATGCTTTAAATGTTATGGGTATTGCTAAAATGAAACTCGAATGATGAGAAATATAGGATTGATGACTTGATTTTTGTATGTGTATATGTGTGTCGTGGATAATGAAATATCTTTATAAATGTCATGTTATATAATTGTGATTGATCATTAATGACGTTTAATGTGTTATAGAGATGTTTTGGAAGTTAGATGTAAAATATTGAAATTTTGAAAATCTAAACAAAATGCAAAATGCTCACTTAATACGCTTCAGTCTTTTATCCATAACATTTTCTCTAGTTGTCCAAACGAGATGATTCTTAATTTTAATTAACCTAGAGATGTATGGCTACATTTCGTATGAAGACATCAAATTTCAATTCTGTCTATAAGATTCTGAAAAATTTCATGAAGTTTAGAACTAGGTGTAGTACATTAGGAGCTGAATGTAAAATTCATGCTCTAACTTCGGGAGAAAATCTAGATTAATCTAGTTAGAGTTTGGCAAAGTTACTTTCCTAGAGTTGTATATCTTTCTTTTATCTTTCCAACGGTATATAGTATGAAATTTTTGGACATCTGAGTTGGAAGTTATGATTGTTATATGTGGAGAAGCAAAAGTAAGACCAAGTAAAGTGAGATGAAGCCAAAGTAAGACGACGCAAAAGTAAGATGAAGTAAAGTAAGACGAAGCGAAAGTAAGACGAATCCAAAGTAAGACGAAGAAAAAGTAAGACGAAGCGAAAGTGGGATAAAGCAAAGTAAGGCAAAGCAAAAGTAAGACGAAACAAAGTATGACAAAGCAAAGTAAGACGAAGCAAAAGTAAGACGAAGCAAAAGTAAGACGAAGCGAAAGTAAGACAAAGAAAAAGTAAGATGAAGAAGATATATTTTGATTTTGAGGTCTTCATGAAAGTTGTATATCTTGAAGTCTTATTTCTAACCATCTAAAGAACTTCTTAATCAGAAATTTCGAGGGAAAGTTATAGTTTCTTCCCCGAAATAGTTTCAGTATGATTGAAGACAAAAACAGATTGGATTTTTTTAATCATAACTCCTTCTCTAGACACCTAAATGACTTGATTTTTTAACCATTGGATTCATAAGACATTGTTATACATTTATAACTAAAATCATAGCCCTATGAATCTAATTGAGAAAAATTGAGTAAAAAAATGGAACGGGTTCAGTGAGTGTATTCTTAGATAGTATGAACTGATGTTATTCTCCTAAACATACTTCAGTATTTTGATGATATCTTGATCGGTAGAGCTCAAAATGAGATGATTTATGATTTTTAGTAAACTAGAAACATAGGAATATAAATTATTTGAAGAAATCAAATTCTGAATCGGACTATAAGAGTTTCAACTTTTGGATGGAAGTTGAGGATAGGGTATTGTCTCCAAATAAAAGTAGTCCAGGAATATTTCGAGTATAATTTTAACACAACTGAACCAAATTGAATGATTTTAGTGTCATTAGAAATTTAAGGCATAGAGGAACACTTTTATAGAAGGTAGTACTATCAAATTACTTTATTTTTACTGTATTAATTATCAAGAACAGTAGACTCAAAAGTCAGAGTTTGGAGAAAAATCTGAAATGGCTCATTAGGTTATGAAATTGGATTCAATTGGTTTGTCGAGGTATAAATCCTACGAACAAATGCTAGTTAAGTGAGCTTCGATATTTGATTGTTTTTGTGATGAAATTGATGGATTGATGCCTGGGGTTGTCATGAACATGCATTGTACATATTTCATTGCATTCATGTGCATTATTAAACACCTATGATTGTACAAATTGTGATATATGTGTATGTTATTTGTTATACAGGAGCAATTGGAACGTCAATCTCCAGATGTTGCAGGCACTTCCAGGCATTAGCTTCGGGAGCAACCTGTGAGTAACCTAGATGATTTCTCTCAATTATTGTTTTCTTAAGTTATAGTGTGAATGATAAATGAATGCGAAATGAATGTGTTTGATTGTGGATTCCGGACAGAAGGTTGATGAATGTGAATGAGGATTGAGATATTAAAGTGCTACATGTATGTGAATGTGAAGACCTATGTGCTAAATAATGTGATTGATTGTGTTACATGCATTCCAATCATGAATGCATAATCAGATAATGAAAGTTGTGACTAGAGTAGC
>JANSVA010041208.1:0-13586 GCA_025504915.1 Erythroxylum reticulatum | reverse complement strand
TGCACGACCGAGTATGACCGCATATGGCCACGGTCAATGCTACGGCCCCGATCTGGTATCCCAACAGTGCCGATCTTTGGGGCAAGCCTATAGTCGGCAAGGTAGGCTAGTAAAAAGGCACTTGGTCATAATAAAGAAATAAATGAAAGTGAGTCTCATGTGCATTGCATATACATTTAATATGTATGTTTGAATGATTGCAATATATTATTGACTTGTATTTGAATAAGAATGTTAAAATTGTGAACAAAGTGATATGTGATATGACATGATGATAAATGAAATGATGTGAAATATGTGTTTGTATTTGATGATGTGTTGTATAAATTTAGTGAACCATCGAGAATAGTTACCTCATTGAGTTTGCAAAACTCACCAAAGTTGCAACGTTGGCATTTCAGAGTGGACACTAGTTATAGAGAGACTCAGTAAGAAGCATAGTTTTTATATTCTTTGATCAGAGAAATGACTCAAAGGTTGGTCAACTAAAATTGAAGGATTAGATAAAATTTTTATATAGTTCCTCATGTGTGTAGCATGTTTTGTATTTAGTTTTGATAATGTACATATATGGATGGTTTTGTAAAATTACAATGTACATATTTGGATTTTATGAAATAAAATGAGGAATTTGGTTTTAAAATATTGTGACATTTACGTATTAATGATGATGTCATGATTAAGTTAGTAATGTGAGTAGTTTATCATGTCACTCCTGTAGGGTACATATTCGAATGTCACCCAGGATTTCAGGACGTGTCTTGTGAGAGTGGGGTGCTGTATTTTGATATCAGAGCATGGTTTGGCATCCATAGGGATAGATTAAGCATATAGACATGAAATATTATGAGAAATTTGGATTGTAATTAAAGTAATTATTTATTATAGGTCATCCGATGTAGGTGATCAAAAGGGACAATTAGTTGACCTAGGATCCGCAAAGGCCAATAGAGTCTTCTATACCTCGACCTGAGGGAATGCCTCCTAGAATTCCCAAAAGAAGGGAAAGGAGGTATGAAAAATGTGAAAGCAGGGGGTTGTGGGCTTCTATGAAAGTACAGACCCTACAGAGGCTGAGGGATGGCTAGAGAGAACAAATAGGATCTTTGACCAGATGGACTGTGAGTTAGACAAGAAGTTCGACTATGCACTGTCCTGATTACAAAGCCTAGCATACCAATGGTGGAAGACTATTCAGGCAGTACCACCAGGCCTTGTAACTTTAAGTGGGAAGACTTTGTAAGGGTCTTCCAGGAAAATTACATGCCCAAGATCTACCTGACAGAAAGATGAAGGAATTTTTGGATCTGAAGAAGGGCAAATTGTCTATGGCAAAGTATGAGATCAAGTTTAATGAATTGATGGGATATGCTACTGCCTTAATTCCTACTAAAGAAAACAAGTGCAGGAGATTTAAAGATAGGCTGCATATGGAGATTAGGATAAGGCTAGTAATCACCAACTTGAGCAGTTTTACTGAGTTGAGTGCAGCTTCGATAAGAATTGAGCAGCTATTGAGAGAAGGACATACAGAGTATAGGTAGGAATAAAGAATAAAGAGGCCTGGGTAATTTCAAGCTGAATCTAATGGGAGATTCATGAAGTGTCAGAGTAGATTGGCTCGATCACAGTTAAGATCGAGACAATCTGGGTTTAGGCCAAGAGGTGGCTTTGGTTACTCTGGTAGAGGTTAGGCATCTAGAGGGCAGAATTTTCGTATGCAACCATCACTGTGCCAGCTAAGTTGATTTCATTTATGAGTGCTTTGAGGTTAATGTAAGGGGATGTGAGGCATATTTGGCCTATGTCATCGATACTCCAGCTGAGCAAAGTGTGAAGGACATTCCTGTTATTAAGGAATTCCTGAATGTGTTTCCCACTGATCTATCTGGCTAACCTCCAGATCGAGAAATCAAGTTTACGATCTATTAGTTTCGGGTGCTGCTCCATATAGGATGACACCTATAGAACTAAAGGAGTTAAAGGATAAGTTATCGGAGTTGCTGGAAAAGGGTTTCATTAGACCCAGTGTATCACCTTAGGGAGCTCCAATATTATTTGTAAAGAAGAAAGATAGCACTCTAAGACTATGCATTGATTATAGGCAATTGAATCGGGTAACTATGAAGAACAAGTACCTGTTGCCTAGAATTGATGATTTGTTTGATTAGTTGCAAGGAACTCAGGTGTTCACTAAGATAGACTTGAAATTTGGGAACTAACAGTTGAAGATAGACCAAAAAGTGCATTTAGGGGCAAGTATAGGCACTTTAAGTTCTTAGTAATGCCATTTGGGTTAACTAATGCCCCAGCTGTATTTATGGCTTTGATGAATAAGGAATTTCAGCCCTACTTGGATCGATTTGTAATTGTGTTTATTGATGACATCCTATTATATTCAAAGAGTAGAGAAGAACGTGCTGAGCATTTGAGAATGATCTTACAAATTATAAGATAGAAACAGTTGTATGCCAAATCTAGTAAGTGTAAATTTTGGCTAGATTGAGTAGTATTTCTGGGTCATATAGTATCTAGACAAGGCATACAAGTGGATCTAAAGAAGTAGAGGCAGTGATGAAGTTGGAAGCTCCGAAGAATGCATCAGAAATTTGGAGTTTCCTAGGATTGATTGGATATTACCGAAGGTTTGTTGAGGGGTTCTCGTTGATCTCAACCCCTCTGAATAAACTTTTGAGAAAGAATGTAGCATTCAAATGGAGTGATGATTGTCAAAAGAGCTTTTAGGAGTTAAAACATCGGTTAACTATAACACTGGTGTTAACTATTCCATCAGGAACTAGAGGATATGTAGTATACAGTGATGCTTCGCATCAAGGATTGAGATGTGTGTTGATCCAGTATAGTAAGGTGATAGCCTACGCATCGAGATAATTAAGGTCTCATGATATTAATTATCTTGTACATGATTTAAATCTTGCTACAATTGTTTTTACTCTAAAGATAAGGAGACACTATCTGTATGGAGATAATTCCAGATATACACTGATCATAAGACTTTGAGGTATCTATTAAGTCAGAAAGAATTGAATATGAGACAAAGTAGATGGATAGAGCTGTTGAAAGACTATGACTTTATAATTAAGTACCATCTGGGAAAAGCTAATATGGTAGCAGATGCTTTAAGTAGGAAGTCAAACAGTAGTGCAGCTCAGATTCAATTATCAAGGTTACCAAGCTTAATTCATTTAAGAGCTCTAAATATGGAGATGAATCTAGAGCAGAATTAGGCATTAATTGCTACTTTGAAGCTAAGACTGATGTTGCATGATAGAATTTAAAAAGTCTAGAGTAAGAATCCTAAAATGGTGAAGCCCATTAAGAAGTTAAAAATGAAACCAGATTCTGAATTTGAACTAAGAAAAGAGACATTGTGGCTAAAGTAATGGCTGTGTGTGCCTAATGTGGATGATTTGAGGAAGGAAATTTTAGAGGAAGCTCATATGACCACTTATGTTATGCATCCTGGTACCACCAACATGTATAACATATTGAAACAGCATTTCTGATAGCTTGGAATGAAGAAGCAAGTAGTAGAGTATGTTGCTAAGTGTATAACATACCAGCAGGTTAAGCCTGAGCATCAGGCTCTGGTTGGAAAGCTACATTCGTTACCTATTCCAGAGTGGAAATGAGAATGAATTACCATGGATTTTATTATGGGATTGCCTAAGACTCTGAGACAAAATTATGTTATATGGGTTGTGGTGGACCGATTGACTAAGTCGACCCATTTCCTATCGATGAGAGAGACTAACTCACTAGACCAATTAGCCCAGTGATATATGAATAAGGTGGTTAGACTATATCGGGTTCCAGTGTCTATTGTATTAGACAGGGATCCTATATTTACTTTGATATTTTGGAAGAGCTCGTAGTCAACTATGGGTACAAAATTAAACTACAATACTACATTTCATCCTCAAAAAAATGGATAGAATGAGAGGACAATCAAGACTGTTGAGGATATGCTTAAGGCATGCATATTAGAGTTTCAAGGAACATGGAATCAATACATAGCATTGATTAGAGTTTCAAGGAACATAGGATCAATACATAGCATTGATTGAAGTTTCTTACAAGAACCATTATCACAGTAGTATCAGAATGACATCATATGAGGCATTGTATGATAGAAAATGTCAATCACCTCTATATTGGGATGAAGAGGGCTTGAGAATGGTTAAAGGCCCAGAATTGATACAAAATACTGTAGATAAGGTGAAACTGATCCAAAGTCGACTAAAAGTTGCTCAAGAAAGATAGAAGAGCTATGTGGATCAGCATCGAAGGTATATGGAATACAATATAGAAGACAAAGTATTTCTGAGAGTGTCACCTTGGAAAGGAGTGCTAAGGTTAGGTAAAAAGGGCCAAGTGATGGAAGAGTTGGCCGAAACAAACTTTACCCGAAAGGAATTCTAGCTAAATCCTTCAAGTTCACCGTGGCGAACTTTCACAGATGTGTACCTAGTTTTTCAACTTTATGTCAATTTTGAGACTCTTTTAGATAGAATTTAAATTCTAATTCTTCATGAAAAATGTATCTATACATCTCTAGTTTAATCCAAATGAAGAATAATCTCATTTGGATAACTAGAGAAAAAGTTATGACTAAAAGACTAAATCATACTCAATGAACATTTTCCAGTCAATCATCTTCAAACTTTCTAGATTTTACACCTAACATAACTTATACAAAGATCACCCTTTTCTACTTCATTTAGTCCTCATTCTCAACTCCATTTCATCTCAATATCATTCACCAACAAAGCATGATTAAAATTTGATCATTAACCCAAAAACAAGATATGTTCATGTACCTATTCATTAACTTCCGATTCTCATTAAAACATCCTTTTCACATCCAGTCTATCTTAAAAACATGTGTAGCATAACTCATAGTTTCTTAATCATCATATAAAACATCAATCATCCATAAAACAACTCCTAACCCATTATTTAGAATTTATATGAAACAAAATATCAATATATCTATATATATGTTCATTTCTTCACCAACACTTTAGCATATACAAAACTCCTTGTCATGATCATTCAACCTCTAAAACATCTCTGTAAATCATTACTCATCAAGCATATATATATAAGCAAGAAATTTACATACCCTTCATCCTCCACGACATATACATAAAAAAGAAATCATTTCATGTCATTAACCTCTAACTATCATCATAAATGCTTCATTTAACATTGCCCATAAAATTAAAACATATATTACTTGATTTGGCTACTAAATCTTCAAACTCTTCAAGAAAATCAAAAATCCCTAACTTCACATACAACCCACGATCATCACCATCTTGAGGCTTGGAAGGTTTAGGTCTTTGGTGAGAATGAAAGAGAGAGTAAGGTAAAAGAGTAGCAAATGGAATATGAGTGGAGGTGTGAAAAAATAAGTCAAGAAGAAGAAGAAAAGAAGGAGAAGAGAAGTCACGTAAATGAAGAAGAAGAAAGCCACAAAAAATGAAGGAAGAGAGAGCAAAAATGTAAGACCATTTAATGGTCTTTCAATTAAATGAAAGAGTAGTGGCTTTCGACTTGGACACTTGTCCAATTTCCATGAATTTCAACTAACTCTTTTATTTAACAAGTCTAATTAATTCTAATTGTGTCCCAATTTTTAATGAAACTTGATAAATAATCCTAAAGTCATTTATCAAAATTTCCATTGCCTTGGGACAATAAATTCTACTATCATTTTTTAATAGTTTTGCCATTTGGCAATTTTTCGTAGTCCAAAATACCCAACAATTTCCAGAAATTTCTTCAAAAATTCCAAAAATCCTAAATCAACAAATACACTCTCCAAATCAATTTTCAACACATAAAAACCACAATTCTCAATAGAAATCACATTTAGAAACAATTGTACCTGGAATGTCTACGAATGCATATACAATCATTTTCATGTGCAAGAATTCACTATTCACGTGTATGTGTATGTCATATTATGCATGAATATGAAATGCATTTTCTAATCTCTCAATCATCTCTCATATATTCTATTCTATCCTTATAATTAACTGGTCTAGTTCCCCTAGGAAATGATAAGTTTGTTCGTCATTTTTACACCTATGCCTGATTCCACAATCGACTTACCATTGACTTCCGGGGTATTACGAAACCATATGTCTTTACTATAGCCATTATCTACTGCCATTATGATCTTCCCCCCTGTCGTCACTGCCACTATAACCAGTTAATTCATAACTACCTTATGGCCAATGTTGCCCGCACCCTCTATCAAAAGGGTGCTAATTGGCATCGACCACGCAACACTGAGCACTACCTTAAACGCTCTGAGTTGAGGCTAGATGCTCTTCCTTGGCTGCACTTAGTCTACAACAACATCCTCCCCACCCTCCACCTCACTTACGTCACCAAACGTCAAGCCCTCTACATCTACCTCCTGATGACAGGGCATCTAGTCAACATACCTGACTCTATCATCTCCACCCTCTATGACTTCATCTAAATAGCCAGATTCACCACCATCATAGTCTTCCATCACCTCGTATCCGATATTTTTCATACCCACCACGTCCTTGAGTATGATAACCATAGCTATTTTGACCCAGCCCCCTCCTTCAGGTACAACCGCCTTAAGTAACCTGCCCTTCACCCACCACATTCTCCCCTACCTGTTTTCGATCTTAGTATAACCTTAGGCTAGCCAACCTAGGAAGTCCCTGCGCCTATCACCTTAGAGACCCTTGCAGGCAAGATTAACAGACTTTCTGCTGAGCTCTATCAACTCTGCGTTATCTATGATCGAAATCGGTGTTATCGACGTCACATGGATGCCTTAATTGTCGAACACTTGTACTTCCAATTGCCCTCTAATGAGGATGAATCAATGCGTGATGTTGGTACATTTGGAGCGGGCAAATCTAGCGCTAGTACATCTCAGTCTAATGCTGACCCTCCAACAGACCAGTCTTAAGTCTTTTTGTTTTCTATATTATTGTTTCATTTTTTAGTCCTTATATTTTTATTCTTAAGTCTGCTGGATACTTAATTAGCTTTTCTGATGTATTTTCCTTGGATTGTACTGACCATTGTGGATATTGTCACTTATTTCATTGGCTATTCCTAGCACTATTGTTTTGCTAATACTCCTTATGTTTGATTGCCCTTTATGCTTTATCTTTCCATTGTTCTATGATTATATTCGCTGTGCGATTATGTTTTGCTTATTTAACATTGACGACAATCTTATGTTCAAGAGTGGGGGAAGAATGTCTATCTTTTTGAAGTTAGTAAAATAGCTTCTTCATACGTTAATTTTGGCTACTTAATTGTTTTTAAATAGGTCATTTATGTGTTTAAAGTTGTTAACTTAGTTTGAGGTGAATTTGCACTTAACTCGCATTTTTTTGCTTTTTTGCCACCTTTCACCGGGGTGAAATTCTATTGGAGCATACTTCATTACGGCAAACTTACGATTGATGTGGTGATGCCCCCTTATCTTTTCTCAGCCAAGTAAATGTTCTTATTCCCTCAGTTCAATAATTCTTCCAAATTAGATTCTTAATACTCCTGTGTTGAATTTTTAAAAATTTCAAAGTGTTACATGTGTTTTGGGAAAATCATCTATATTTTAAAATGATAGAGATTTTGGCTAATCCCATTTTCAATGTTTTTAATGAGAGGTAAATGAGGGTACGCTAAGAAAGTGGTGCTATATGTTTTTAAACCTTAAGACCACTTAATTGAAATACTAACCTTGTTGGAAGGATATTTGGGCCTAAATTCTTTCGTTTGTGTGTATCTGCTTAATTTCATATCTCTCTAGAACTTGTTTTAATTCTTAATCAAGGCTTTATGAACTAAAATTTTTTTGAATATGATATAGGCGTTCATTTCAAAACCTTAACCCAAACACAAGCCCAAACACTTAACCATTTTTAGCCCCTTGAATTATCTTTTTGAGTGCATGCACATGTCTTCATATTGATGTAAATATTTTATCTCTAGTTTTCTAAGTTTAAGTTGATCTTTGTCCAAAAAAAAAGCTTTGAGGAGTGTTGTTTGCCTCTAAATTATGAATTTGCCTAAGTAATTGTTTTCAATTATAGAATTCAACTGTGTTAAAGAAAAGCAAAAGAAATGCTTCTATGGTAGAATTTCAAATCTTTTCTTTATAATAGTTGATGCTTGTTTGATGACGATAAGAACTATAGTGTATGTTACTCATCTTTTTTCTTTTATTCCTTCCATTTTAATTACAACCCTTAAAGTCCTCATGATTTGTAACATTATGTTTCTTGTAGTGGAGAGGTAGAACTATCACAAACTTATGGTAGAGAATGGACTAAGCAGATTTTAGAGTGAAATTATTCCAAGACAAGTGAGTTGAGAGTTAAACAATTTCCCTTAAGAGAAATCTCTTTTGCCCGATCTCTTAGATTAAGTTCTTGTAGTATTTATCTTCTTGGCGCTCTCTCAATCTACTTTGGTTGATTTCTAAGAAAGTGGTTTTACTAATTTTCTGCTCCCATTTTTAAGTATGGTCGGTATTTTCTTTTGTACATGTATCTCTTTGATCTTTCATGAGCTTTGTCCAGGAGTACAAAGATCTAACTGTATGGGAATTTGATTGAACCCAAGTTTTCTATATTATTTAGTGACATTTTCATAGTTTTTGTTATACTTTCGGCTCCTTTTCTTGGATATTGTGCTTAATTTGACCTAAAAGTGTTTGTTTTGAATTAATGTAATTTGAGGATCAAATTTTCATATTTAGTTAGTAATTGCACTCACTTAATTTATAGGACAATTGATATTATAAACTATTACTTTTCATTGTAGGACACTCAAGAAGTAGAGCCAAAAGTGGAACAAAGAAATTGAGGTCACAAGATCAAGCAAAGACATTTCGGGTAAAGTTCGCCGAAGCAAAGTCAATGTTTCGTCGTGAAGAAGTTAGTGTTTTGTGACGGCGAACCTTCAAATCAGCGCAAACTCAAACCATTTTTTAAAATTTCACTTACTGTGCAACCTAAAACGACAATCTGTTTTAGAAAGAAACCTATTTTGGGATAAGTTACAAAACAACACAGGGAGAGCTGACGTCATTATCATCATTCCATCACCTTGCCACCCACGATTCCATCATCGTGTTCTCTCATATCTATCTCATTTTTTCTCCATTTTTCACCACCAACTTCCACCATAGATAGCACAGATTCATTCCTAGTTGTGAGGCTTCCGATTGCAATGCATGGTTAGGCGTTTTCCTTCCTCTTGAAGATGTAGTGATGGCTAAAGTTTAATGTGCTTAAAAGGGGAGTAGCTTAATCCATAGTTTAGCTATGATTTATGAATTCCTAGGTCTAGGATTTATAATTTGTAGTTAAATTACTTGATTATGGTCCAATCAATTGTTGGATTATGTGTAGCTGCATTGGTTGATGTAGAACTTTGAGTTTGAATATATGAAGTCTCATAAATGTCCATTTGTGATTTTCTTGATTCTCTTTTATCTTGCATAGTTGTGTTTGATATTAAGTTTACTAAGATTTCATTTGACCTATTGCATTGGGTTATCCTACTACACACATTAAGTTGCACTTAACGGGATCTTGAGAAATGTAGTCCCATTAATTAAGATCTTGGACTTAAAGAATACTTTAAAGTTTATCATTTTGAAGCTTAGTGATCTTTATTCCCATATAAATCAATTTCGGACTAGGATGGACAATGCTCATTTTTAAGAGGATTCTATCACTCTTTGATCACTTGTTTTAATCTTTCCATTTTATATTCCCAAAAATCCAAAAATGCATTTTACATACTTTTTACAATTTAATTTAGTTCAGATAATGTTTTAAAAGATGAAAAAACCCCCTTTTTCCAATTAGCTTGCATAGCATGACATATAGGATAACTTAGGTCCATTCATTTTAGGTTCCAATTAAATGAAACAACCCAAGGTTACACCTTATATTGCAATCCTTGGATTATTATTTTTGATTTGACCTCCAAGGGTACGAACAAGGTTAGAATCAAATGGAATCGTTGTCAGGGAATGAAGCAATTGGTTCTTTAGGATGACTTTTGTCAATTTGTAGCTAAGTGAGATTAAGAGCCTTTTCTTTTTAGATTGCATTCTAGATAATTTAGCTTCATACTAATAGTATAGGTTTTCATTTTGAATAGCATCAAAATTTTTGGAAATACACAAATATTGTTTTTCTTTTGATAGTTAGCATTTTACATTTGCATTCACTTTCTTTGAAAGTTCGCCATAGCTAACTCCATTTTTTTCACCGCGACAACTCCAAGTCATTGCCGCAGCAAACACTTGTTGACCACGAGCAGCTTCCAATTCATACATACTCAAACACATACACTTACATCCTTCACATCTCATCTTTTTACTTAGCTTTGTGTGCTTGCAAGTCAAATTTGCTCTCTTTTATTCTTATTTGAATTTTCCCATTTTTGCATGCCCCGGAAAACCAAACTTCTTCCTTTCCACCCTAAAATTAAGAGACGTTTGAGAAAAATTAGAAAGGAGAAAAGAGTAAAAGGGAAAATCAAAGTAGTTTTTAAAGAAGAGAATTCAGTGGAGTCTAGCCTGTCAAGTAGTGAGAGTGAATCACTAACAGGTGAGATAATGGCCAAAAACTCTAACCTTAATGTTAAGCCACCTAGGAATGGTGATAATGGAGGTAATGGGGAGCAGGAGCGAGCTAGTGAGAACAATGGAAATCATAGAAGAAGGACCATTAGGGAAGCTACTACATCTGATGTGAATTATAATCCTTTTACTGCTGCTTGCCCTAATTTTGATGTGAATTTTGAGGTTAAAGGATTGCTTATTAACTCTCTTCCTAAATTTCATGGTTTGATAAGAGAAGATCCCTACATTCAATTACAATCGTTGTCCATAGTTTGTCAAAGCATGACACCGGTGGTGCTTCTCTCGATTAAGTGCTACGGAAAGCCTTTCATCTATCCTTGGAGGGTAAAGCAAGGGAGTGGTATATGAGTCTTCTAAGATATATGGCAAATGCCTACTATAGTTGGACAAATTTGAGAAAGCCATTCTTGGAGAAGTACTTTCCTGCCTCCAGAATTCATCAAAGAGAAAGGATATTTACTCTACATGTCAAGACTATGATAATTCCCTCTATAATTATTAGAACCATTTTCAGGATCTATTATCAAAATGCCCTCACCATCAAATACCAGATGAGCAATTAGTACAGTACTTCTATGATGGCTGAAGAGCTAAGATAAGCGCATGTTGGATGTAGCCTCAGGAGGTTCACTTATTGACCTCACTGCTGCAGAGGCCTAGGATCTAATTAAGAAAATGACTCTAAATCACTAGCAGTATAGTGTTAGGGACACTAGAGGAGTACATGAGTTGGGAGCTTTAATAGTTCACTCCAAAAGAATGGAAAGCCTTGAGTCTAAGGTCGAATCTTTGAAGAGTAAGATGACTTCGCAACTATCCTTCATTACTGCAAAGTTGAAAAATATAAGTTTACATAGTCCACCAACTTCTATGGATCTTACTGCACCTAGTTGTGACACTTGTGGTTCTGTGATGCATATCTCTAATGTCTGTCCCAATCGTTATAAAGAAGTATCTGTTGTCTATCAGGGTCAGCAAAATCAGAAGTGGGATCCTTATTCTAATACATACAATAAGGGATGGAAAGCAAATCCTAAACTTAGATAGAAAAATGAAGAAAGTAGAGCTCCAAATATATTTCAGCAAGGTGGAGGGGTTGGTCCTTCCAAAAACCAGTTCCAAAACCAACAGCAAGCTTTAACTATCCCACAAAAGGAAGACACAAATCAACTTTTACATAATATGATGGCATTGATGGAGGAGAGGACTTCTAATAACAACCAGTTCAATGCCATAGCTTCTCTGATACAACAAGACTCTTCTAAGAATGCTGTCAGATTCATTGCTATAAAGAAAAGAATGGACAATGGGAGATAAAGGTTGAAAACATCTACTCTTATCACTCATCTATTTAATAACATGAGTGAGCAACAAGCTAGGAGCAGTGGCACTATTCCCTCCAACACTGTTATGAACCCTAAGAGTTTGAATGCCATCACTCTTTGAAGTGGGAAGCAAGAAAAATTCAGTGAGTAAGATGATGAAGTAGTTGAAGAGGAGATTGAATGTGAAGAATTGCCTTCAACATCTGTAAGAGTCAAGAAGTCTGAAAGCTCTAAGGAGAGAGAACTTATAGCTAAAAAAGAGTCCACATTTTAAAAGAGAAAAGGGGTGAATTCTGAGAGCAACCAGGAATAAGCAATAACAAAGGAGCATGTGGAATCAAGCAAGCATGGAGCCAATGAAGCCAATGGTAAGGAGGTAAATCTTAAAGACCTTCCTTCTCTTAATTCACAGTTGATGAGCAAAAGAACGACTGAAATTAAGCATGAAAAAGATATCATTGATTTGTTTACTAGAGTGGAAGTCAATATTCCTTTTCTTGATCTTGTGAAATAAGTTCTTACTTATGCCAAATACCTTAAAGACCTGTGTACCTATAAGAGGAAGTTTAGACCAAATGAAAGAGTTCAAGTCAGCTTAAATGTGTCTGCCCTGTTTAAACCTCAAATCCTTGTGGAAAGCCAAGAACCTGGATCTTTCACTATCCCTTACACTATAGGTGAAGTTACTATAGGGGAACCTTATTAGATCTAGGGGCAGCTATTAATGTCATGCCTAAGTCTGTTTATAAGTTATTAGGAGTCAAGAATCTTAAGTCTACAACTGTAGTACTCCAATTGGCTTATAGGCCTATTAGGCATCCTATGGGCATTATAGAGGACATTTTGGTCCAGGTTAAGGGTTTGGTCTTTCTTGTTGATTTTTATGTACTTGACCTGTCATCTAAAGTTATGCATGATGACACAGTGACTCTTGGTAGACCTTTCGTAAGAACTATTAGCACCATAAGTAGCATGAAAGAAGGTACCATCATAATATAATTAGCTGAACAAAAAGTGTGTTTTAATATGTATGAAGCAATGAAACATCCTCATAAAGATTACTCACTTTTGGGTGTTAACATGATTGATATTGTTGTTGATGATGCCTGCTTTGAACTTGAAATCCAAAATGCTTCCTTAGCTCTGCATTGTATTCACTGGATTCTTCTATTGTTAGTGATGACCCCTTAGGAGAAAGGTCTTCTATTAACGTTTGAGGTGAATTTGGAATTATGGAGGCTGACATAGACGTGGCAATTGGTAAAGTTGTTTCACCACAATATGGCCATCTATCAAAGGTCCACCAGGAGAATCAGAAACCTCCATAACTACTAGGTGGTTTCCTTCCTTCACTTGTTTACTTACTTGTGCCCTGTGACTACTTATGATATGTTTTAGTGCATTAGTTGGTTAAGTAAGTGTGGGGGAGAAACCATCCCAGTAAGAAAATAGCTTAGCTTTTAGTTAAATCAGTTGTCTTTCAATTCAATAATTTCCCCTTCTAGTTCTGTCTGTTGCCTTTCTTTTGTTGCGCTTAATTGCTTTATACATGATATCCCTTCAATTCTGAC
>JANSVA010041198.1:0-13587 GCA_025504915.1 Erythroxylum reticulatum | reverse complement strand
GACGTGAATTATGATCCATTTACTACTGCTTGTCCTAATTTTGATGTGAATTTTGAAGTTAAAGGATTGCTCATTAAGTCTCTTCCTAAATTTCATGGCTTAATAGGAGAAGATCCCTATATGCATTTTCAATCTTTGTCCATGATCTGTCAGAGCATAAAGCCAGTGGGAGCTTCGCTTGATCAAGTATTATGGAAGGTTTTTCACCTATCATTGGAGGGAAAAGCAAGGGAGTGCTATATGAGCCTCCCAAGGCAGATGGCGAATGCCTACCATAGTTGGGCTAATCTAAGGAAGTCATTCTTGCATAAATATTTTCCAACCTCCAAAACTTCATCAATGAGTAAGGAGATATATTCGGCACATCAGGATTATAATGAGTCACTCTATGACTATTGGAATCACTTCTAGAACCTATTATCCAGATGCCCCTATCACCAGATACCTGATAAGCAGTTAGTGTAGTATTTTTATAATGAGTTGAAAAGTCAAGATAAAGGTATGCTGGATGCGGCATTGGGAGGTTCTTTAATTGACCTTATAGCTACAGAGGCATGGGATCTAATTAAGAATATGAGTTTGAATCATCAACAGTACAGTGTGAGAGATACCAGAGGTGTCCATGAGTTGGGAGCTTCAACAGCACAATATAAAAGAATGGAGAGTTTGGAGTCTAAAGTTGATTCTTTGGAGAGCAGAGTAACTTCATAGTTATCCTTCAGCACTGCAAAACTGAAAAACATGAGTGTGCATCGCCCAACACCTTCCATGGATCTTACTGCACCTAGTTGTAATGCTTGCGGGTCAGTAATGCATATATCTAGTGTCTGCCCCAGGCGATATGAAAAGATGTCCGCTGTATATCAGGGTCGACCCAATTAGAAATGGGACCCCTATTCGAACACTTATAATGAAGAATGGAAGGCAAATCCCAGGCTCAATTGAAGGAATGAGGAAGGAAGAGACCGAATAGATTTCAACAATGTGGAGGAGCTGGTATGTCTACGAACTAGTTCCATAACTGACAACAAGCCTTGATTGCTTACGGAGGAAAGAACTCTGAACAACAACCAATTCAATACAATAGCCTCTCTCATTCAATGGGATTGCTCCAAAATCACTGCTCTGTTTAATGCTATGGAAAAGAGAATGGATCAATGGGAGACGAAGACCGAGAACATCAATTCCTACGTCACCCAATTGTCCAACAACATGAGTGAAAATTAAGCAAGAAGCAGTGGAGCTATCCCCTCCAACACCGTTATGAACCCTAAAAGTTTGAATTCCATAACTCTCCGCAGTAGGAAATAAGTGAGGTTCAGGAAACAAGATGAGGGAGAAGATGAAGAGGAGAATGAAAGTAGAAAATTGTCTTCATCAACTGAGAGAGTTAAGAAGTATGAAAGTTTAAAAGAAAGATATCTTTTGGTTGATAAGGAGTTAAAACAATCGAGAAGAAAGGAAGCAAATTCAAAGAACAAACGGGAATCAAGAAAGTAAGGAGTCCAAGAAGCAACCAATAAGGAGGTAAGTATAAAAGACCTTCCTTTTCCCAATTCATAATTGCTTAGCAAAAGGATGAATGATTTTAAACATGAGAAAGATGTTATTGACTTATTTGGGAAAGTAGAAGTCAACATCCCTTTGCTTGATCTAATGAAAAGGGTTCCTATATATGCTAAATATCTTAAGGACTTGTGCATAAACAAAAGAAAGTTTAGACCTAATGAAAAAGTACAAGTCAGTTCAAATGTGTCTGCACTTTTTAAATCCCAAATACCCATTAAGTGCCAAGACCCTAGATCTTTCACCATTCCGTTAACGACAGGACAAGTTACCATAAGAAGGGCCTTGTCAGAGCTAGGGGTAGTAATCAATGTGATTCTTAAGTCTGTCTATACATCGTTAGGAGTTAAGAGTCTTAACCCTACATCTGTAGTGTTACAATTGGCTGATAGGCCTCTTAGGCATCTAGTGGGTATCACAAAAGACATGTTAGTCTAAGTAAATGGTTTGGTCTTTCCAGCTGATTTTTATATACTTGACATGTCTTCTGAAGTTGTGCAGGACACTACCTTGATTCTTGGTAGACCCTTCTTAAGAACTACTAGTACTATGATTAGCTTAAAAGAAGGTACAATCACTATGGAGGCAGGCAATCAACAAATGAGTTTTAACATATATAAAGCTATGAAACATCCTTATAAGGATTATTCTCTTTTGGGAGTTAACATGTTGGGCCCCTGGGAATTTTTTTTTTTGTGAATTAGCATGATTAAATTAATTTGGGGTTTTGCTAGATTAAATTGTGTTGGAATTAATTAGCATGTTAATGTGAGTAATATATTATGTTATAGGTTAAGGGAAATAAAGTGTTAGAATGATAAGATTTCATGAAGGGCATTGTTTGAACATCAATTAAGTTATAAAGTCTTACAGCATTGAAGGAAGGTCAAAATGGGAAGAAGGAATTATAGGCTTATATTTTAGAAGACAAAAACGTTGGTGAAGAAGAAGAGAAGAGAGAGAAGATGAAAAGTAAGAAAGAAGGGAGAAAGAGTGTCAGTGATAGAGAGAAAAAGGAGAGTTGAGCTAGGTTTTAATTTTACTAAGCCTTCAAGAAAGATTTTGAGAGTTATCAAGGAGGGAAAAAGAAAGAAGAAGATTAGAGATTCCATTAAAGTCAAGAAATTCATTAATTAGTAAAGACTCATGGGAGGCAAGAGAAGCAAGAGGAGAGGCATCCTTAAACAAGCTTTCAAGAAAAGAAACTCAAGATGGGTTACTTTTTATAGTTGAATAATAAGGCATCAACATTTCTTTCACGAAAATGGAAATAAATGTCTTCAACTACTTCAAAAATGTACATTTATTTAGCCTTTAATGTTTTGAGAATTTGCTGCATGTTTTGCATATAAATTTTGTTTGACATATGAAAATGATTTTTGAAAAGATATCAAGCTTAAGAAACCAAGTTCCCAAAATTTGTCTTTTTGGCAATAAATTTTTCAGCTATGGAAATACATGTTATGTGGGATTGCAGTGGTCCCCTAAGTTAAGTCAAGTGCACCATGCCAAAAAGGCTTCTCTTGCCTGCCCGCTAGTGGCATAGAGCTTCTCCATAGACTCCCCTAAGTTCACGGCTACATAAGACCCTTATGGGAATTATGTAGTAAATTCTATTTTGGATCCACCCAAATCATTTTGATATGCTTATGTGCTCATGATAAGCTAACAAAAGTGATGCATACATGATTTGCAATAACGTGAATTTCTACATTGGAAAGGACTTCATAAATGGTTTTGCTTATTAATAATTATAAATTGTTACCTACGGGCTTAAGCTCACCCCCCCTTTTTTCTCCCCAATATCTAGGTGATGAGCAAGATATCAAGTAGACAAGGGTCAGGGCATCACTCCAAATTTTGTATATTTTTTATTTGAAACAAAATTTGTAAAGAGAGGCTTTAGTTGCATTTTGAGCAAATAATAGATTATGTATCTTTTGTATTTTGTAACTGTAAGGTTTTAATGTATTTGCGGCTTGAAATGCCTATTAAAGCTTTGTAAGACTCTTTATCTTTTGATGCAAATGGAATATAATTGCTCTTTTGATCATGACTCTCTTTTAATTTTGTACATTGCATTTTAAAGTTCCATAAGGGAAAAGTTCATGTTCGGACTTCAAGGGAAAGTCTAAATTAATGCAGGCTAATATAGGCAAATGTGCCATTTGGAAAGTTGTAGGTCTCTCCTTTAGCTTTCTAACGGTGTATAGTATAGAATTTTAGGACTTATAGGTCATAAGTTATGGTCCTTAGAAGGGGAGATGCTTATGCTTAGGAGTATACCTTGGTATCGTCTGTAATGACGTCATATCGTCTGTGATTACGTCATTTATCTTAAGAGATGTATCGTATGTAAAGATGCATTGTCTTAAAGGATGTATTGTATGTAATGATGTCATATCATCTGTGATGATGTCATTTGTCTTAAAAAACGTATCGTCTATAATGACGTTATATCATCTGTGATGACGTCATTCATCTTAAGAGATGTATCGTCTATAAAGATGCTTTGTCTTAAGGGATGTATCGTCTGTAATGACGTCATATCGTCTGTGATGATGTCATTCATCTTAAGAGATGTATCGTCTGTAAAGACATTTCGTCTTAGGAGAGGTTCATATGTAATGATGTCATATCATCTGTGATGACGTCATTCATTTTAAGTTGACTTTTGATTCATCGTAGGTTGACCATTTTGCTTCATCTATCTTTTGTTTCGTTTGTCTTTTTGCTTCGTCTGTCTTTTGTTTCATTTGTCATTTTGCTTCATCTATCTTTTAGCTTCGTCTGCCTTTACCATTTGTCTGTCATTTTACTCCGTCTGCTTTTTACCTATATGACCTAAACCTGTCCTTTTGTACACTATTCGTTTGACATTATCATCTGCTGCATTTTTGACCCTTCAGATGATAGAATCCGTTTATGAGGCCTTCGTGGATAATGTATGCCTCGAAGTCTTCCATCAAACCATCCTAAGATGGTATGAATCTGATATCCTAAATGACACTTATGCTTATTGCCACAAGATAAGTCCTATAAGACTAGGGTTTTTCCCAAATAAATTTGCCCTGAAATAAAAGAAGGGTGTTGTTTTGATGTTTGTTCTGATGGGGGATCGCCTTGTGGACCACGCATTCAAATGTCACTTAGGATGTCGGACACGTGAACCATGAGGGCAGGGTCCCAACATAACATGCTTGATATTGTTAATGATGATGCATGCTCTGAGTTTGAACTCCAACATGTTTACTTTAACTCTGTGCTGAAACCATTGAAAGCTTTTATTGTCACTGATGGCCCCTTGGAAGAAGGGTTTTCTGCTCATGTTTCAGGTGAATCGAGAAATGTGGACAATAACACCAAAGTGGCAAGTGGTTAAGTTGCCTCACCACAGTATAGTTATCTGCCAAATGTCCACCAGGAGACACAAGATCCTCCGTAGTCATTAGGTCGTTTCTCCTCCTTCACTTACCACTTACTTTTGCCTTGTGACTACTTACGACATATGTTGGTGTATTAGTTTGATGAACAAGTGTGGGGGAGAAACCATCTCAGTAGGAAAATAGCTTAGTTTTTAGTTTAATCAGTAGTTTTACAATTCAATAAAATTCTTTTCTAGAGTTTTGTCTCTTGCCTCTCTTTTGCTTATTAATTGCCCCCTAAGATTTATCTTCTAGTTGCTCTCTATTTATTTTCGCTATGCAATTGTTTTTTGATGTTGAATGTGATTGTGCTTTGATTGTTTCATCATTAAGGACAATGTGTGTTTAAGTGTGGAGGAGGTTATGCCCCTTTTTAGCCATTTAACCACTTGTGCAAGTCAATTGTGTTTAATATGAAAATTTTAAACATGGTAATTAAGGAAAATTGCTTGTTTTAAATGTTTCTGTCATTTTTTGCCGCGACGACACTATGAATTGTATTTTTTCGCGGCAACACTATCCTTCATAACCATAATTTTTTTTAATTCCCTCATTTCAATCGTTCTTCCAATTTAGATTCTTTTCACTCCTGTTTCTCAAGGATCTTATAAATTTCAAAGTTATCCATGTGTTCTTGAAAATACCATCTATGTTTTTAAATGGTAGTTGGTTTTGGCTAATTTCATTTTCAATGTTTTCAACACGAAGTAAGTGAGGGTACGCTGAAAAAGTAGCAGTTCATGTTTTTAAACCTTGAGATTGCCTAATTGAGATACTAACCTTGTTGGAAGGATATTTGGGCCTGAATTCTTTAATTCTTGTGTGTATCCGCTTAATGTCATATCTCTCTAGAACTTGTTTTAATTCTCGGTCAAAGCTTGATAAACTAAAATTTTGTTAACGTAATAGAGGCATTTCTTTCATAACCCTACTTACCCAAACACAAACCCCAAACACTTAACCATTGCTAACTCGTTGAGCCATATTCTTGAGTGCATGCACATGTCTTCATATTGATGTAGATATTTCATTTCCAGTTCCTTACTTTAAGTTGATCTTTGTAGATAGTAGAATTCATACATAAAAAAAAAATTAGAAAGCTTTCTCACAGGAGAATGGTTATTGAGAAAAGCCAAAAAGTAAATAAAAAAATCAAAAGGCTTTCTCAAAAAGAAAAGAAAGAAAAGTTCATAAAGCTTTCTAAAAAAAAGGGTCTCTTATGAGAAAAGTTATAAAAAATTGATGGATTATGTTTGTTGTCTTGACATTGTTTCATGAGGAACATAATTGTGGTGCATGTACTCATTTTTCTTTCTTCTCTTTAATCCATTCATTTAGCCTTCTGTACATTATAACTTTGAAAAGCCCTCTTGATTTTCAAAATTATAGTTCTTGTAGCGGAGAGATAGAAATATCATAAGCCTATGGTAAAGAATGGACTAAGGAGATTTTAGAGTGAAATTATCCCAAGACAAGTGAGTAGAGAGTTAAACAGTTTCCCTTAAGAGAAATCTCTTTTTCTCAATCTCTTGGATCAAATTCTTATAGTGTCTATTTTCTTAGCGCTCTTTCAGTATACTTTGGCTGATTTATGAGAAAGTGGTTTTACCAATTTCCTACTATAATTTCTATACATAGTCAGTATTTTCTTTTGCACTTGTATCTCTTTGGCTTTTATAAGCTTTGTCCAAGAGTACAAAGGTTTAAGTGTTGGGGAATTTGATTGAACCTAAGTTTTCTATATCAATTGGTGATAGTTTCAGGGTTTTTATTATATTTCTTGGCTCTTATTTTCGGATTTTGTGCTTAATTTAATTCTTGAGTGCTAGTCTTGAATTAATGTAATTTGAAGGTAAAATTGTTACAAATAATTAGTAATTGTGCTAAGTGATTTTCTTAGGACAATTGATACTGCAAACTACTATTTGTCATTGTAGGAGATTCAAAAAGTAGAGTTAAGGAGTGAAGTACAAAAGAACAAGTCAATAAGTCAACAAAGTTGAACAGACAAGTTCACCACGGCGATGTTGACATTTTGCTGAGGCGAAACCTGCATATTTACTAAAGAAACCTTTCGGGAAAAGTTCATCACAGTGAAGGTAATATTTGCGTCACAGTGAAAGTTCAAGATGACTAACTAAATCTTTCGGGAAAAGTTCGCCATAGCGAATACATCATCTCACCGTGGCAAAACCTTCAAACCAGCAATGACCCGAACCATTTTTGGCAAAATAACCTACTGTTGCACCTAATCCATCGACCCATTTTTTGATGAAAAGACCTTGTTGAGGCTAACAAGAAGTATCAGACGGGAGCTGACACTGAGGGAGAGAAAAACTTCATTCATCGACACTTCCATCATCTTACTCCATCTTCACACACACCATCGCCTTCTCTTCATACCATTTTCTTCCACTTTCCACCGTCGGTTGCTACTATGGTATCTTCCAATTGCTTCTATGTTGTGAAGTTTCTTGGAGCTATGAGTGGCTAGGCAACTCTTTCCCTCTTGAAGATGTAGCAAAGGCTTGAGTTCAATGGGCTTAAAAGGGGAGTAGCTTAATCTATATTTGGCTATAATTTATGAACTCCTATGTTTAGGATTTGCGATTTGTAGTTGAACATTCTTGATTAGAGTTTAATTAAGTGTTAGATATTCAATGTGTGGATGTGATTTGTTGATGTAGAACTTGGAGCTTTAATATATGAAGTCTAATATATGTCAATTTGTGATCTTGTTGAATCTCTTTTATCTTGCATAGTTATGTTTGATAATAAGTTGATTTGATTCCCAAAATGACTTGTTGCATTAACTTACCCACCACACACACTAAGGGCATTTAACAAGGTCTTAAGAAATGAAGTTCATTAATTAAGACCTTGCATTTAAAGAGTTCTTTAAGGTTTACCATTTGAAACTTAGTGATTTTCACTCCCATCAAAAATTGATTTCGAACTATGATAGCTAAGCTCATTTTTAAGAGGATACTATCACCATTTGATCATTGTTTTTATCTTCCCATTTTTGCATTCCCAAAAATACAAAAATACTTTTTGACACATTTTGTTTATAGTTCCTTTTTAATTTAGTTAGGATTTTAAAGACCAAAACCCCTTTTTATTACCAATTTAGTTTGCATTTCATGACATATAGGTTAGTTTAGGTCCATTCCATTAGGTTCTGATTAAGTGAAACGACTCGATCTTGCAACCTATATTGCAATCCTTGGATTACATTATTTTTTATTTGACCTCTAAGGGAAAGTAAAGGTCCAAATCACACACAATGCACCTTATCCAATGCACCTAGGAGTACGAGGATGTATCGAGATTTGAAAAACATTTTTGGTGGAAGGGAATGAAGAAAGACATTGCAGAATATACAAGTAAGTGTCTGGTGTGTCATCAATTTAAGGCTGAACATCAGGCACCTTCAGGCAAGTTAAGGCCATTGTCCATTCCTGAGTGGAAGTGGCAAAGGGTGACTATGAATTTTCTGATGGGTTTGCCCAAGACTAGTAGGAAGCATGATGTCATGTAGATTATTATTGATCATTTGACAAAGTTAGCCCATTCTTTGGAAATTAAACAGACTGATTCTCTGCATGTGCTAGCAAAGAAGTATATTGATGAGATAGTGAGATTACATGGGATTCCAAATTCCATAGTTTCCGATAGAGACCCCCAATTCACCTCGAGATTTTGGGAAAGCTTGCAAGAAGCTTTAGGGACCAAGTTACACTTTATCACTACTTTTCATCCCCAAACAAATGGTCAATCTGAAAAGACCATTCGGACCCTTGAGGGAATGCTCAGGGCATGTGTGATGGATTTCAAAGGTGCTTGGGATTAGTATTTGCCATTGGTCAAATTCGCTTACAATAATTTGTACCATTCCAGCATTCAGATGGCTCCTTATGAAGTTTTGTACGGTAGGAGGTGTAGAACACCTATTTGTTGCGATGAGGAAGGTGAAAGGAAACTAATAGGATCAGAGTTGATTCAGATGACAGTCGATAAGGTCAAGTTAGTTAAGCAAAGGCTTAAAGCGGCTCAGGATAGGATGAAAAGCTATACAGATGCACATAGAAGGGAGATGAAATTTGAAGTTAGAGACAAAGTGTTTCTTAGATCTTCTCCATGGAAAAGGGTTTTAAGGTTTAGTAAAAAGGGCAAGCTTAGTCCAAGATACATAGGCCCTTATGAGATCATTGAGAAGATTGGGCCTTTAGCTTATAAGTTAGCTTTGCCACCGGAATCATCTAAGATTCGCAATGTCTTCCATGTATCGATGTTGAAGAAGTACCGGGTTGATCCTTCACAAATAGTTCAACTTTCAGACGTTTACTTAAGGGAGGATTTGACATATGAGGAGCAACCAATGGAGATTTTAGATTCAAAGGAAAAGGCCTTGAGAAACAAGACAATAAAGCTGGGTAAAGTCTTATAGAGGAACCTTTCTATGGAGGAGGCAACATGGGAGCCTTTGGAAGCAATGAAGGAGAAATATCTGCACCACTTTGTAGACTCAGGTAAGAATTTTGAAGACGAAATTCTTTTAGGGGGAGAATTGTTGGACCCTAAAATTTTTTCTAAATTATTGTTATTTGATTAATTATTTATTTAGGATTTATTTATTTATGTTATGTTATTATTTTTTTAGAATTGAGTTATTAATTTAGTGACTATAAGTCGAAATTAGAATTTTGGATAGAAGATTAGAATTTAATTAGAGTATAGTATGGTGGTTAATGGATGAAATGAAAAAAGGGTAAATTGGAATGGATAACCAATAAAGAGGGGTATTTTTGGAAGAAAAGGATAAAATGTGTCTTGAATCATAAAGAAGAGAAGATAAGAAACCGTGGAAATAAAGAGAGAAAAGAGAGAAAAATGTGGAGAGAAGAAAAGGGAAAAGAAGAGTGCATGGAGTGTTTTAGAAGAAGAAAAGAGGAAGAATCAACTTGTTAAGGTAAGTATAATCCTTCTTCTTGGTTAGTAGAAGAACAAAAAGGGAATTAAGAGAGAAATGAGCTTGTGTAGAAAGAAAGAAGAGAAACCCTAGATGGGGGTTATGGGTTCCTAAACTAGGGTTTTGGTTTTTACTAGCTTAGATAAATATGGGTAGGTTGAGCGTACGCCCATTTTGTTATTTATTGCATTTTTGTGATTATTAAAGTTTATGAATTTTTATTAGAATATTGTTTGAATGGAGCCTTGGTTGTTTTAGGAAACCAAGAGAATCCTACCCAAAAACAAGAGGAAAGACAACCTTGAGTTGTATTTTTGCAAGCGAAATTAGGTGGGTAATGTACTATAGTTATTGTGTGATTTGGCAAATTCTTACCTATGTGTGTGTATGTCTAAATTGCATAAATTGTGAATTTTTGTGGGGATTTGATAATGCATGATGATTTTTGCTTATGTTCTACCTTGAAAAAGGTTATAACATTTTGTATAATCAAAAAGAAGAAAAAGTATGAAAGTATAAGCATTTGATAAAATGATTTTGAGCATGATTGTGTGCTTTTGTTTGGGTGAGAGTGGAACCATTCTCCCAGCTTCCCGCTTGTGGCCTATGAGCTCTGAAAATGGACTCATCCCGTTTATAATGTAAACATTGGTTTCTCCATTCTGTTTCGATGAAACCCTCGAGCCAATTGTTTGTGCATTGCATAATTGAATTGTCTAGTATGAAGCTTATGAGTGTTATGTGTTATGAGTTTTGAGAATAATATTTAAGTTGCTGGATACATGCATGTACATATGCTTCACTTTTGGTTAATTGCCAATGGCTACAAATATATTAGCTACTAAGCTATATAGCTCACCCCACTATTCCCTCCTAAGGCGTAGAAAAAGACGATCAGCAATCCTTACAAGGCATTCAAATACTCCAAGATAGTTGGAGACTTCTGTAACTAAGTTAGTGACTTTGGATAGCATTATAAGCATATCGCACATTAAGCATCCATTTGTATTTGTATGAAACTGATGATATGTAATTAAAGCTAGGCTCAAATCATGCTTGGGCTTGTTAATGAAATACAGTTGCTTTTGTTATTATTTCTAAGTATTACATTGGGTTTTTTAGTCTTTTCATAGGTGTAGAAATTATGTTTTGGCTTCTAAGGAAAATCTAGATTAATTTAGGTGGAATTGTACAAAGTTGCCTTCTAGAAAGTTATAGTTTATCGTTTTATCTTTCTAACGGTATCAAGTATGCAATTTTTAGATATCGGAGTCGAGAGTTATGACCATTACAAGTTAGGATGTATGAATAGAACAATTATAGTAAATGGGGTGATTTAGAACTCTATGTGAGGAAAGCCCTGTAAAAATCCTTCGTCTAAGACGAATCCATCCATCTAAGTCAAAGGTCAGCTTTAACTACGTCTGAGTCAATGCTCAGCTTTGACTACGTTTGAGTCAATCATGACTTGATTTAACTTGGCTGAATCCTTCATTTGAGATGAATCCATTCGTTTGAGTCAAAGCTCAGCTTTGACTGCATCTGATTCAATGCTCAACTTTGACTGAATCATCTTCTGATTCAGCTTATCTGAATCCTTCGTCTGAGATGCAGCTTTAACTGCATTTGAGTCAATGCTTAGTTTTGACTGAATCATCATCTGATTCCCTCTTAGACTGAACCTTCATCTGGTTCATTTTAGATTGAACCATCATCTGATTCAGCTTGGGCTGAATCACTCCATCTAATCCATTTACACTCTATCTACATCTCACTCATATGTGTGTCCTTTTTCCATTTGCATCTCTTATTGATGTGTGTCCTTCGTCCGTATGTGTCTCTCCTTGACGTGTGTCCTTTATCCATCTACGTCTCGCTTTGATGTGTCTGCTTCGTCTTCGTCTGGCTTAGACATGTCTGATCCCTCTGAGACTTGATTTTTGAAACAATAGTTTCCTAATACATTTCTCTATCTCTCCCTAAGAATTTATAACTTTTGGTATTGTTTTGAATGATTAAGATGATGGCGACCCTACTATTGCTTAAGACGATAACGACTTTGAAGGTAGGAGGCTAACAAACATCCTTCAATCTTTTTGCTATATCTCCTTCGTCCAAACTTTAAATGACTTGATTCTTGAACCAATAGGTTCCTAACACATTATTCTATCTTTCCATCAATTTGGTAACATTCTGAATTGATTTGAATGAAAATTTTGATTGAATCAAAGTAAGGTATGAGTCAAAGAAATGAGTTTGCCTCTTTTGTAGGGAATAGTAGTGAGCCCGTCCAATCACAGATGTGGGAGTCTCCTCTTTCGTAGGAGCAAGTGCCTGCTCCTTTGGATTTGAGGATGTTTCAGGCATTTCCTTAGGCCATGGGCCAGATGCTGCAATCTTCTGCTCTGACCCTAGCTAAGAAGGGGAAACAGTTTGATAAGCTTAAGAAGTATGGAGCAGTAGATTTCTATGGAAAAATGGATCCAGAAGAAGCCGAGGCTTGGATTAGAAAGACAGAGAGGATATTGGACCAAATGGATTGTGAGGATGATGAGAAGGTTATGCATGCTGCTAACTTGCTTCAGGGTGATGCTCTACAATGGTGGGAGAGTGTGCCAGGGAGTCAGATGAGACTGCCAGTGCTCGTATGGAAAGATTTCTTAGCAGTATATAAGAAGAAGTACCTATCTGAGGTGTATGTTTAACAGAAGCAGAGAGAGTTTCTGAGTCTCAACCGGAGGGAAATGACGGTGAGTGAGTATGAGCGCCAATTTACATAGCTATCTCGATATGTAGCAGAGATGATGATGAGTGAGGCAACTAAGCGTTGTAGGTTTGAATTAGGGTTTCATCTAGTTATCAAAGAGAAAGTGGTGGTGCATAATTTTTGTTATTTTCAACAGTTAGTTAAAGCGGCACTGAGGGTGGAGAATATTGAGAACATAAAAAGCACCGTGAACAAAAAGAGAAAGGGGATAGAATAGTTCAAGAGGGGAGGTGGTACTTCTATACCCGAGAGGAGTGCCGAGACTTTCCGTGTGAAGTCTGAGGAGTGGAGCAGTGGTGTAAGCAGGCCTAGGCCTATAAGGAATTCTACTGTTTCTCATCAAGCCTCAACAGTGGGAGGCAGTAGAAAAAGAGAAGAGGATAAGTCTTCTATACCTAAGTGAGATATTGTGGCAAGTTCCATAGAGGGGAATGCTATAAACTGACTGGAGCTTGTTTTAAATTTGGGGAGAAGGGGCACATGGCTAGAGAGTGTCCGTGGTAGGCAAGATAGGAGAGAAGTCAAATGCAAGCTTCAAAGGGGGTTGAGACTGTAGGCCACAAGATTACAACAGAAATGGGTAGTTCAGATGTAACTAAGAGAGTGAATCTTCCAGGGAGATCCAAGGGGCAAGTACTAACTAGAATGTTTACAATGACATGGGAGGATATAGAAACCGCTCCAAAAGTTGTGACTGGTACTGTTAAATTATTTGATGTTGATGTTGTTCTTTTAATTGATCTGGGCTCTACCTACTCTTTTATTTCATCGGGTAGAACTATGTATGGTATAGATTTGAGCCCATTGGATACTACTTTGATTATGAGTACCCCAATCGGCCTATATATTATTATTAG